>VRLP01003321.1:0-66266 GCA_009660295.1 Lophius piscatorius | reverse complement strand
AAGATGGAGGTGAGAGCAGTTCTGCTGGATGGTTTAGAGACGGTGGTTCTGAGCAGAAGACAGGAGGCAGAGCTGAAGATGTTCAGATGTTCTCTGGGAGTGAGGAGGAAGGACAGGATTAGAAAGGAGGACATCAGAGGGACAGTCCAGGTTAGACGTCCTGGAGACAAAGTCAGAGAGGACAGATTGAGATGGTTCTGACCTGTGAAGAAGAGGAGGGATAGTGGATCTTCTGGTAGAAGGATGCTGGAGATGAAGCTGAAGGAAGGAGAAGACCAAAGAGGAAGTTTCTGGATGTGGTGAGAGAGGACATGCAGTTGGTTGGTATGACAGATAAAGATGGAAATTGGAAACCCCTAAAGCGAACAGCCCAAAGAAGAAGAAGAAGAAGAAGAAGAAGAAGAAGAAGGAAAAGAAGGAGCTGTAATGGGTGGAGTGGTAAAAGAGGACTAAGTAAACCCAGTCTCTCTCTCTCTCCCTCAGTGACCCACTACGTTTGATGAAAACTAATCCTGATTTGCGCGAGCAGACAGACAGACAGACAGACAGACAGACAGACAGACAGACAGATAGATAGATTTCATCACAAAATGCTGATAAATGGACGGTACAAAGTTAACAGACGTTGAACCGTCGAATCTGATCCCGACTGATGAGAGACAACAGAAGCACCGTGAACTCCATGTTCTAAAAAGCGTCGCTGACAGCGAGTCCGTTTCATCCGTGTCCGGCACCAGTACCACACATCAGCACATTCAGCAGCAGGCCAGAAAAACATCCACCCACCCCCCCCACCCTTCCACGTGGCTCCACTCCTTTCGTCTTTGCCACATTGTCATTTGTCATATTGTCTCCAGGGGTTCACATCTGATTTCACCCCCTGATCGTGTCAAGTGGGTGCCCCCCCCCCTCCTTTTCTGACAAATGAGTCACTTTAACCTTTTTCAATCCAGAGAGCCCAGAGGGTTTCTGTTAAACAAGCCAGGCTTGCCAGCTCAGCTGCGACCCGTCATCCTCCATCAGCTGCAGACGGGGGGAAAACACTGTCAGACACAGCTGGGTGGTGGAAGTGTAAAAATAAGACAAAAAGGTCGCCCACTCCTTTTTTTTTTTTAACATGCAGTCATTTAATCTGAAATTTTTTAAAATTTTTAACGTTTTATAAATGGAAATACAACGATGAAATGATGAAAATAAAACTTTAGGAGTCCCTACTATAAGATGTCCTATTATATATTATGTCTTACGTTTTTGTCACCTTTAGAAAGTCTGTTTGCTGGAGTCGCTTTAACGATTAAATTTCCATTTTGGGGATTAATATAGTTTCTATTTATTCCTATCTATAAAGCGACGGTGATACTCTTCTCAGTTGCAGATGTAGTGCAGGGATAAATCTGAATTTATAAAAAACTATGATGAAACTGTAAACACAAATCACATTTGGCCTAAATCATCGAATAATATGAATAAAGAAACATCTAATTGGGTTTTATTAATAAATAGATTGGGGACAATGAATTTATGACCGCATGTAAATGGTAAGGCGGATTTTGAGATGTCTACCACCACCTAGTGGACATTATTCAACAGTGCAGTCTAGTGAGTTATAACTAGTTTCTGTTTGGTTATCGTCGACACTTTTTGATTAAAAAAAAAAAGTCAAAAAGATCTGATTGAAATAATTTAGACCCGTTTGTGAACGCTTTTGTAAAGTATTTAAGTGTTTACTCGACCTTTGACCGTTGGATCCGGAACCTTTGTCAGTCAACGTCGGTTTACCTACGACCGCATTTACAGTAGCACACTACACGGATGGCTTCCAAGATGGCGGCGCCGGTATTTGAAACATGTCATGTCGCTTGTTGCGCTAACAGGACCCCAAATGTTGTTTCGTGGGGTCGTGGAGGAACCGTTGCCTTTGGGAGCTGTAACTCTGTTGTTCTCTACGAGCCGCAGGTAAAGAAAGAGAAAAAGAAAAGCGCATTAATTTCTCGGGCTGTCGTAATATTTTTTTTTTACAGCTAAACGAATCTCGAATCAGCTGAAACACTATTTATCAAACTAAACATCCTAAAAATGACATGAGTTAAATTATCTCAGTATTATCTCACAACCACAGGAAGCCAGTATGAATTTAGAAGAATATGTTTGTTTGATTAAAAAAAATAGAATTTAAGAACAAATATAGAAAAGCAGATGTTGATCAGTTTGTTTGTTTAGTTTGTGAAGAGCAGGGATCTACACAGTTTATATGATACACAGACATTCACATTTATCTCAGTTCAGATCATTTAACACACATTTAAAAACACATTTGAATGACGTAAACTCAAGGACAAAACATCAATAAGCACCAGCTGAGTTCATAAAGATTTTATTTTTATTGAAGACAGAATGGACGTGGGAATATTTGCACACTAAACAAAACATTATAATGAATTATAGTCTTTTCTCCTTTAGGAACGTTTTAAAACTAAACACATTATTTTGATGGTAATATAATATAATTAAGTATGTAAACCTGTGGGATGGTTTACAAACAAGACTCAGACTTCAACATTCAGAAAAATTATAACAAAAAAGATATAAAGCATTAGTGTAACATTGTGTATGATGAATTTTATGGAACTTTTGTTCATCCTTTTCAATGTTTGTATGAATGTATATATATATTTATGGTGTATATATATATATTTATATATATTTATGGTGTATACAGTGTATATATACATATATGTTTATGGTGTATAAAGTATATATATATATTTCATATGTATGTTTATATATGTGTATGTATAAATATGTGTATATATATGTATATATATACAGTTTATGTGTATTTATATATATATATATACAGTTTATGTATATATATATACACACATATATATACATATGTATATACATATGTATATATATGTGTGTATATATATATATACATGCAGTATATATGTGTATATATATATTTATACAGTATTATAAAGTATCTATGTGTGTGTATGTGTATATATACGTATATGTGTGTGTTTATATGTATGTTTATGGGTCTGTGGGTATGAAACTTAAAACTATTAATTAGATAGAAATAAACAAAAAAATCATTCTTAAGTTGTGAATAATACTAAACACATTTTCTGGTATTTGGTTTACTTACAAACACTTTGTTGTCCCTGCAGGAGAAAAGAATCGTGGCCGTGCTGAACGGACACACGGGCCGAGTGAATGCAGTGCAGTGGGTTCACAGAGAGGATTGTGGTGAGTTTGTACCACAAAACAGAACTGGACTGATGAACCCGTCGGTTAGATGGATATCGAACGTCGACTCTATTCACAAAAACTTAAGGAAACTCTTAAATCACACGTCGTATCACAGATATCCTGAACATTATTTCGTTTTCATTGAGAAACCAGAACCCAGAACCAGCTGAGGGCTGGACTCTAAGTCAAATCCAAAATCTAAGTGAATCACCGAAATCACAGGCGGATCCAAGCTGAAGGAATTTCATCATCAGTCAATCCTTATAATTGCTATTTTGGGAATTGCCGATCTCTTTCGAAAGACAGAAAATAAATTCTGCTCCATAATATCTCTGGTTGTAAGCAGATCATTATTGGGAGTGGGGGGGCGGGACCAAAGTCCAGGTTATTTTCCAGGTTTCCCCTAAACAGGGACGGAAACACGTCGCATCAGCAGTAATGTAATGTGTGTTAAGTGCATTATAAATTAAATGTATTATTATTATTATTATTAATGTGGAAATGAAAAAACAAGACAGATAAGCAAAAACAGCAAATTATCAAACAACCAAAGAACTTTTTAGAATTTTTTTTTGTTTGTATGCAGTATCATATATCTATATACCTATATATATATATAAGTATTAAGTTTGCATCGATTGCAAATTTCTTGACCAATCACTGATTTTATAAAGTTTGTCCCGCCATTTCCGATTTTTTTTTTTCCTTTAAAGTTTAAAAAAAAAAAAAAAAAAGTATTTGAAGCGCTCTTACTTTGAAGGATTTCAGGGGAAGTGTCGAAGCCGGTCGGCCTTGTGTAATAGCTTTAGCCACTCTGCTAACGTTAGCTTCTGAACTTGCTGTTCCTCCCTGCGCCTCTGATAAGTTCGTAGATATAAGTATCTATTCTTACTGTGGTTTTATTGCAGCTGCAGAGAGTCACCTCGTCTCAGGCGGCTCTGAACATCAGCTGATCGTTTGGGGGGCTCACAATGGGACGGTAAGCCCCTCTTCTCTCTTTTTTTTTTAATCAGGCGCCTTTTGTCTGACTAGTGGTTACAGATGACTAAAAGTACGTTCCCTCTGCTGTTCCCAGTTCACCCAGTCCGCGGCGCTCAAGGGCCATACTGGCGCCGTCTGCGCCGCGGACGCCATCTACCTCCAGGACTCCGACATTCTGGTGGCCTCCGCAGCTTCGGACGCCACGGTCCGACTGTGGCTCTTCAACGGAGCCAAAGAAGGTAAGAAACCGAGAAAAAAACCTACATGTTACTACATCTACGTGGAGTCATAGAGTTTCCTTTAGATGCATATAATTAGAAATATGAAACTATAGATCAAAGCGTACATGTAAGGAAAGGAAAGTTAATATTTGTGTATAAAGACCCGGACTTCTGCTGCTGATCGCTCCACAGGAGGAGAAACGGCGCTGGTCACATGACAGAAAATACAGTAAATATAAAATGGAGAGAAGTCCAAATGATGATGATAATTCCTTATGGGGGGGCCAACTAATCATTTCTTCTATTCTCCTAGTGACCCTTTAAGGGGATTCACTATAAAAACACAGACTTAAGAAAAACTAAATCCTCACTTTCTTGTAATTTCAGTTTTAAGAGCAAACATTGATTTTGATTTTTGAAAGTGGGTCAGGATCTGAAATGAGTAACTCACATATTACTTCATCAACAATCCATTCATGGAACTATTTATTCACCCTCTGTTGGAATATCCGCCATCTAGTGGCGGCTGGAGGTCATGGCATCACTTTTAATCTTTTACATTTCATTATATATTTTTATTACACTTAAAATAAAAACAAATTTAAAAATACAGGCAGAAAAGTCAAAACAAGAGGAACTTGAAGATGCTGCATGTTTTTGACGTATTTGTCCTTCTCTCTCTTTGTAAAGTGTTTTATCCTCTATATCATTAATTGTGCATCGCTGATTAATAAATACATTTTACTATTTTATATTAAAGGTTTTAAATAACTCAATTCAGCACAAGCAGGAATTTCACTTTTTTTTTTAATGCTTTTGGGAACTCATTGCACTATAAAAAGAAAATTAAAGACATTTCTTCAACTATTAAACCCTTGTTTAAATTATATATTTTGAGTATAACTTATTCATTTAAGTTAAACCACTTCATTTAATCGATTGTTGCCACTTTAATTTTTTTTCTGGTTCACCAACAATCCTCTTTTTTTACAGTGCAGAAGATTTGAGATAATTATTCTTCAGTAGTAAAAATGATCTAGCGTTACTTTGCGCCTTGTATCGTTACAGGAATTGAAGATTGTATTTATTTATACCTATTAGTGCAGTTTGTGACACTGACCTAATATCTGTTACACTGTAAAAAAAAAAAAGTAGAAAAAAAAAGTAGAAAAAAAAAGTTTTGTCCTTAAACTGGTAACACTAAATTAAATAAAGTATTTAAAACATAAATCAACAATTAAGACTCAAAAATACCTAATTTAATTTAGATTACTGGTTGATGTTATTCCTTTAACAATTTTGTTTTTACAGTGCATTATTAAACCCAAAAACCATAATAATGTGAAACTCGGAACTTATTCGAAATGAATAAGTTTTGACTCAAAAATACTTAGTTGAAGTAAATTCCTGTGAAAGTGAAATACTACCTTTTGGAAATTCTTCAAATATCTTTCCAACTTTTTTCCTTTTTTCACGTTTTTTTTTACCTTCATTAAACCTCAAATCTAAAACGGGAAATAAGTATTTGTTAATTATAAGCGCCAAAAGCAAAATCTGACATAATTAAATTTTTCTTGGACAAGCATTACTCGCCGTAAAAAAGATCATTTTAAACCTAAATTATGTGATCAGTAATACTTGATTTAAATCATTTTGGTCCCATGACTGCAGATTATGGCCGTTTAATTCCGTGTGTGTGTGTGTGTGTGTGTGTGCGCGTGTGCGTGTGTGTGTGTGTGTGTGTGCGCGCGTGTGTGTTCAACAGCCCGGTGCCTCCATACTTTATCGTGTGGCAGCAGTTTCGTGATGGATGTCTCTCTTGCTCGGTTGCCAGGCAGCAGAAGTAAGCTAAGCTCTCCCTGCACACACACACTTTTTTTTTTTACATCGCATGTCATCAGTCTCAATTTACACCCGTGTTTCAGTGCCTTTAACCCAATGTCATAATATTCAAATGCTAAATGCAGCCTTTCCTCGAAAGCGTCTGGTGTCATCTTACCTTTGTAGTTTACATACCTTCAGCGTGTTTAGTAACGCCCTTCCCTCCCGCCGCCGCCGCCGTCGTTGTGTCTCTGACGTCTATATCTCTTCATCCTGCAGTTCCCGTTCTGGCCTGCGGGGGTGATAACTCCCAGGTTCACCTGTATGTGGAGTCCGATGGAAAGGTAAGCTCAGATTAATATCCTCATAGGAGCAGCTAACTATATCCCTGAAAAGTCTGGATTTTATGGAATCCTCATCTCCGTTTCCGCCGCCACACATCCTATACCCACATAGACCTTAGTGCGAGGAAGAAGTGGATTGA
Organism: Lophius piscatorius; assembly: GCA_009660295.1. Taxonomy (NCBI): domain Eukaryota; kingdom Metazoa; phylum Chordata; class Actinopteri; order Lophiiformes; family Lophiidae; genus Lophius; species Lophius piscatorius. Next base: position 59,501 of record VRLP01003321.1, on the reverse strand, counting down.
TCTTGGGAAAGGACTTGGAGCTTTACCTCCAGTAGTTTCTGGCCATAATTTCTAAACCGTCGGTCCGATTTATCTCGGAATTGGTAAATACTAATCAACTCGAGATCTTTCTCGTACTCATCGTATTTTACTCCCATAGTTCATATTTTACTCACCAGGGGGCGCTTTTTCAACGAAAACCCCTTTTTTTTAAGGACATAACTTTCTTACCGTTGGTCTGATTCTCTCCAAATTTGACGATAGGAATGGATTTGAGGAGATTTATCACATACGTATCATATTTTACTCCCTTGGTTCATATTTTATCCAATAGGGGGAGCTTTTTCCCACATAAAGCACTTTTTCGGACATAGCTTCATATTTATTTTGAAGCGTTCAATCTGGGGGATTTCGCGGATAAATCCTCGCTTTATCTTTATTTTAGTGGACGACAGCGCCGGTTCCACTCATTTATTCTTGTCCAGCTGTTTAATTTGAATTTCCAAAGTTTGTTGACAAAGTAAGACATTTTTAAATGGCTATTTTTAACAGCTCCAGAAAGTCATGTCACTGCAAGGACATGAAGACTGGGTCCGTGGCGTGGAATGGGCATCTATAGGTGAGTGTCACTCACACTTATCAACTCAATGCCAGACAAACAGAATATTTTATATCTATTTATGCGGAGAACTGTGGTCAAGAAAACCTTTTCCTGTTTTTCCCATGGTTTAAGTGTTCTGACAAAGAAAGCTTCATCATAATATAAACCAGACATGTTAAACCCATGACATGTTAAGACCCGCGGGCCACATACGGCCCACAGAACAATTATACCCGCACTTTGAGAGAATATCTAAATTCTGTAATAACTGCCCTGCTGGTATACAGCACAAACACCACTGATACTACAAATCCCAGAATGCACTGCAGTAGCCAGCAGGTCAGTCAAAAGCGTCAGCGCTCCTTCCTGTTCCTCTGTCGTCAGATATCAGCAACTATCCAGTCACGCTAATAACATTTAAGCTAGGCCTTAGAAGAGATGCGACGGAACCCAGAGGGGATATAGATGAGAAACGGAGTGAACATATTTGTGCGTTTAAATCTCGCTCGTATCGGAGAATAGAACGCATGTTTCAATTAACTGCTGAGGTGCGTTCACATGCGTCACTGCAGGTGCGTTAAAAACCAGAACACATGAAGTGTCTAACATTTAAAGGGAAATGCACCTGTAGGCTGTTCATACACCCGACTGTATTCTGAGGAGCAGCTGCTCCTGACCGCAGGAACAGATGCGAGGAGCAACAGGCTACTTTTACTGTTTTATCGTGGCAGTAGAAAGAAACGGATTAATCAGCCCAGCCGTTTACCAGGCCTCATTTAAACGTCCTCTTTGTTGATATTGTTAAGTAAAAACCGATAGATTTTACATGTGACTTAAATAATGTCGTTTTCCCGCCGTTGTTGATGCCTGTGAATAAGAACTCCTCATGTGAAATGATTCCCTGAAAGACATAAAAAAGAATCATGCTGATCTATTTTCAAGTTTATCTGCAATTTGACTTCATTCCATTCCCTTGCTTTGTTCAGAATTAAATAAATAAAATAAGAATAAATTGTCATACTAGCTCAGACTGAATATGTGAGTTCTGTTCGGCACCTCGATGTGGACTCAGTTTTGGACTGAGGGTTCAGACATGCATGTGTGAATGAACATAATCACAGTTTGGAGCTTTGATGCTGAGTCCATCAGCTTAGAATGTCTTTTTTCAGTCATTTTGTTTATCATACACAAAGCTCGCAAACATAAATGACTGTAGTTTTCTTTTGAAATGTAGATGAGGGTCTTTTTTTTTCTCCCCCTTTTAAAACAAAAACATATTAAAATTTTTTTTTTTTTTATAGATTTGGTCAGAGCCGTTCTGAAACACAGACCAACTTTCGTCGCCGTTTTTTTTTTTCAGTCGGATGTGCTTTTCTCTTTCCAGCAGCAATTCATTCTCCTGCTGTTCCGACTGTGCGAAAGACAGTATATCAAAACATCCGCCTCCACCGACGTCTCCATCCCACTCAGTCTATGACCCCCTCCACGCCGCCAGGCTGCAAGCCAGAAAAGAGAATATATATATATATAGATATATACTAATTTTACAACATTTTTTAAAGACTGCCAATAATTCTGGAGTTCACCGTATCTTGTAGCACGCTTTTAATCAAAGAACCAGGGGCGAGGAAATAATGCTTGGCGGTTTTGATCAATTCAGCGATAATGGAAGATGCCTTTGACTCTGGATGGTGCTGCGCTTCTCTCTCTCCTCTCATTCAGGTGGCGAGCTGCTTTTAGCCAGCTGTTCGCAGGACTGTCTCATCAGAGTGTGGAGGCTGTGTGCCAAGGCCGGGACGGACGCCCCCGCAGGGGACACTCACGCCGTCATCAAAATGAAAGAGGACGTCTTTGAAGTGAAGGAGAACGGTGAGTCGGCAGCACAGGCTTGATTAGGTGGAAAACAAAAACAAATGAAAGTAGAACGGATGTTGGTTGTTTTAATGTGCGTGATTACATTTATGAGTTTAGCAGACTCGGCACATTTTGGGTGAAACATAGTTGGTCACAGTAAAACGAGCAGCGAGCATCAAAGTGACTTTATGAGAACAATGTTCATCTGACCTCTTCCTGCCGCAGACTCCTCCTCCGTGTTTGCTGTGTCTCTTGAAACCGTCCTAGCCGGCCATGAGAACTGGGTCTACGGTCTCCATTGGCAGCCTCCTCTCTACAAAGGTAACTTGATTATCCTCAAACTTTGTATGTTTAGTGTTCTGCTAGCATGTTTTTTCTCAACAGTACCCTAGGTTTAGAAATAAATCCTGCACATTCCTCCAGTGATATGAGTTATTGCCAGCCTCTAAATCTACTGACAACGCCAACGAACTACCTGAGCATCTCTCAAATACTCTGTAACCACTCGTGTCCTGCGCAATCCACTTCAGCGTCTCTATTCAGCACACCGGAATCAAACATCAAAGGAATCAAGAGCCACATTGGAACGTCACTATTCCAAAACGGCTTATTAGTATATATTTGTTGAAATGCTGTGAAACACGTAAGGTCATCGTAATTTAATCACCTCTAGGACTAACGAAAAAACCTGCCTCTGGGTAAGATTTCATGCAAATCCGTCCGTTAGTTTTTCCCGTAATCATTCTTACAAACAAACAAACACACAGGAGTGAAAACATAACCTCCTCTGGGAGGTAATGAGACTTAGCGCACATGTCAGGCACACGGTTTGGGAGATTTGATTCAAACATGAGCTTCTTATTCTGTTCCTAAACCTGACGTAAATGAATCTGCTTGCCATCTTAAGCCGAGTGACACTTTCCCTTTACCCTACCTCGCTGTTGTTTACAAACTGGGGCAACAAATGGTGACAATCCTCAAAGAAAAAAGAAAAACGGTGTCAAAAGTTATTATTGGCTTAATGAGGGCTTAAGGGAAATGCTGATGGATGTGCTAAATGTTCTCATTAAACTCTGGATGCCTTTAAAAGCTCATTAAACTTTCACACCCGTTCCAGCGCCGGCGTACAATCTGTATCTGTCACTTGAGTGAAGCCGCACAATTATTTTTGCTTGATATTGAAAACACATTTTTGTCTTTGTGTTTTCCATCAAAATATTTTATCATCATTGAGTGCAATCATTTCAAAATGAGATGATATCACGCCACTAAATGACTGAATATCTTTACAAATCCATCTTTTGGTCTCTTCCTGCAGGCGGTGAGCTGCAGCAGCCTCTCAGTCTGCTCTCTGCCTCCATGGACAAAACCATGATCCTCTGGTCTCCTGAGGAAGGATCCGGAGTCTGGGTCGAGCAGGTGAGTGTTGACTTGAATACAAATGGAGCGCATGCAGACAGACCACACGCACCGCTTTCCCGCTCTTTTTCTTCGGCTTCCCCTCTCTGTAACTTCTGACATGATCCGGAGCTAGAGCCATCCCAGAACATTCTCTCCTGCTTTCGGCGCCTCGCCGTCAGTCTCCACTCCACCTGACATTGAGTTGTCAGGAGTAAAAGTGATAGACGGTGATGAAGAGCCCGCTGTCTCTCTGTGAGTTTTAGTCAAGCTCAGGTTGTCCCCTCCCATCTCCTCCTCCGTCAATCACTCACATCGAACCCCCTCTTTTATGGTCCCGATACATCTGGTAGGGGATGAAGAGTCTGGGGGAGGTGACTTACTGTCGTGAGTCACTTCCTGTCCTCCTTCTTTTATATGTCCCCAAAAAGTCAGGGATATTATGGAATCGTCATTTCATGGATATTTTTCAAATTTGATACCAACATAGACCTCAGTGTGAGGAAGAACTGGGTTGATTTTGGCAACGGTCGATTGCATATTTTTGACACTAGTTGGAGTTTTTGGGACATAATCTCTCAACCGTTGATCCAATTCAGTCCAAACTTTGGTGCGTTTGAATCAACCCGTGTATATCCTATTTTACCCTTCTTTAATCTTAGAGTTTAATATTTTACACACTTTGGGGAGATTTTTTTAAAATTAAAAATACTCGTGAAATAACGTCACACTTAATTTGAGGGGTTCAATCAGGGGGATTGCTCGTACAACGCAGGGGATTAGGGGACTTTATGGGGATACACCCGACAGCGTAGGTCTAGTTCTCCCAACACTTTTCTTCTCCAGCCTCCCTGATATTAACTCTGCCCTGTATCCCTCCGGCCCCCCCTCCACCTCGGCCCTCTTGGCCCCCCGACAGCTGCTCTTGTGCCAGAATGGGGCTAAATTTAACACAAGTGTGCACGACAAAGATAAAGCACTTCTTTTCCCATCTGCTCAGCAGTTCTTTCCCCCCATCAGCCTTTTAAAAATAAATTCTACTGGAGATGATTCAGGATTCCCTTCAAATTAGCTTTCCACATACCTGGCAGTGACACGCGCTCCTGGACCCGAGCCGCAGAGATGATCAGACCCAGATCGGGTTAACAAGAGCAGAACGCTCGCCACAATGTGTGTACACGAGTAAATACACGCACGCCTCGACACGGCAGGCTCCTCCAGTGCGATCGCGCTCCGAAGAGATGAGCAGGTTTCCACACTTGATCAGTTACATTCTCGCACCTTTGATCTCCTCGTTCACAATCGCAGCGACGAGCATCAAAGACCGCAGAAAAGGAGCCGCCGTGAAAGTCTCCATTCTCCTCCGACAAAGAGACGATGATTAGGGCCCGGAGCCAAGAACGCATGAGATACGTCCTTCATCCGAGAAGGTGTTCGCTGAAATCAAGTGTTGTGTGGTCAAATCACGCGGCGTGGCTCACCGTAAAAAAAAAAAAAAGAATGAATGGGAAAAGTTTTGAACGTGAAAGTATGTCGTATCATCCTTCTGACCTGGTTTCCTCTTTTTCTGAAGAAGAGTTTCCTGTTGTCCACAAAGGAAACTTAACCACTGAAGCTCTCACACACACACACACACACACACACACACACACACACACACACACACACACACACACACACACACACACACAGATGAAAGGCCTCTGCTGTGGGACGGTGAACTTTTTGGGCAGAGCAGATTCCGCGGCTCTAGATGACCAGCCGTGTGTGTCTTAATTAGCCGATTCTTTTTTTCCCCCACAAAGAAGCGCTCCACTTCTTCACGAGTGATTAGTGTAAGAGGCGAGGTTTAATGGAGTGTGGGGTTAGCAGTGGGATGTCCGGGCCCCGCTGCCGTGTAAAGCAGATCCTACTAATGAGACACACTGGTAATTAACATCTCCGAGTGACCACAGCGGCGCGCTCCAACACCCGCAGGGATTGTCCGTTTGTGTGTGTGTGTGTGTGTGTGTGTGTCTGTTCAAGAAATAACGCACATTCAGACTTCGGCTTCCTCTAGTTTCACTTCATGGTAAAAAGTCATGGCAATGAATTTGTCCTATGGTTGAATATTGTGTATGTGTCGGTGGTCTCTCTGTTTTAGAGGTCCAGACTGTTTCACCTCCACCCACACACCACGTCACTGAGAGGTGTGGGAGGGTGTGGTCTGGTGATCCTATGGCGATGTCATTCAGAGTCCATCATTAGTTCAGAGCAGCAAAATCAACAGTTAAACCACCAGAGGTCAGTGAAGAGTTCCGCCGTGACCCGTTGCAGATCCATCCTGTTAGCGTGATTAGCGTTTCCTGGATCATTTGCAAATGTTATTGACGTAGACCTCTGTGCGAGGAAGAACTGGATTGATTTTGGGAAAGGTTGATTGCATACTTATGCCACTAGGGGGAACTTTCCCTCCAAAATCACAGTGTTTGGTTCCTAACTTTTTAACCGCCGGTCCAATTTAGTCTAAATTTGGTGCGTGTGAACTGGGCTGGAGTAGATTTATCTTATCTATAGTATTTTAATCTAAGGGTTCATATTTCACTCACTAGGTGGAGCTTTTTGTGGAAAACACAGTTTATCAACTGTAACCTCCCGACCATAAGTCCAGCTGTGTCTGTCTTGTTTCATACCTGAGCTCAGAACAACGAGTTAACTGTATTGATCTTCATCATCGAGTCAGTTAATGTAAAGACAGAAAATCAACACAAATGTTGTGTTTTGCTGATAAATGCAGGTGTTAGTTGTGTTTTTGCAGACACTGAGGAGAGTCGTGGGTGAACCCAGTGGAGTTGGGGTTAAAGAGTTGGCCGTTTAACAGTGAATGTACGATGCAGGTTCCAGTTTGTTGCTTTAAAGTGTTGTGTCTCCCCACCTGTCTGAGTCTGCAGCCCGGAAATTAAGCAGTCAGGTGTGTGTGTGTGTGTGTGTGTGTGTGTGTGTGTGTGTGTGTGTGTGTGTGTGTGTGTGTGTGTGTGTGTGTGTGTGTGTGTGTGTGTGTGTGTGTGTGTGTGAGTGTGTGTGCGTGTGTGTGCACAACAGCTTTGAAGAGTGAACACTCTGCATTTAAACTCATTTAGAACTGAGAATGTCGGCGTTAGTTTATATTAATTGGCTTTGTAGATTATGTTATAACACGTTCTCATATTTCATCAACGCTTAAGTCATAACAATGAAATGTCAGTTAGTTGAACACAGTCACTTTTTTCTTCCCGTCTTTCTATACGAGAGCTACGGCTTTTATTCACTGTTTTTATCAAACACATATTCGATTCATATTCAAGTGTTACAATCCCCCATGATTCAACACTTTTATGTCCTGATTGCAGTTGGACTTTTTTTTTTTTCCAGATTGAGCTACCAGGCGACACATACTCAGTTTTTTTTACTCTCAACATAAAATCTTGGTATTAGTTAAAATTTTTCTTCTATCTGGGTTTAACTTTGATCTTAACCCAACCAATCAAATCCAAAAATCCTTAATCCAAAAGATTGGATTAAGAGGGTAGTGTCGCCAGAATTGGGTCGAGTCTACTTTAATGTACGAGTTAATCCAAATTCAATAACATGTGATGGCACCACACATTGGCATGGCATCATTTAGCAGTATTTAAAAAAACAAATCTAGTTTTAATTAGCAGGGCTCAAATGTCCGTACCCGCCGCCCCTCCTCAGACCAGTTCTTCCCACCGTTAGGTTACTCCGGTCCACCAGTGGGAGCTGGAGAAAATTGGTCTGCAAGCAATTTTGAGACATTTTACCCATTAGGATATCGTCAGTGTGGCCACCAGGGGGCGTCTTCCTGTGTTTCAACTACTTGATTATTTGATGGTGTGCCAAAGAAGAAACCATAGAAGTTCGGATTAGTTCCAGGATGAAGAGCTGGGTTTCATTTCTCTTTCTGTAACATGGACAGAGTCCTGGCTACGGTCAGCTGGTCATGATGTAGTAGCATAACTTAACCACTAGGAACTTCAATGGGGCTGATGGATTTTGCGGCGCTATGTTCTCTTCTGGGGGTCCTTCTAGTTGTACAAGGGGATATTTTTTGGGGTTTCGAGCTGCTAATTTGGTTATTCCATAGGTTGTAAACACTTTATAAATCATTAATAAATATTTTAAGCAGCCTAAACCACGTGATTTAACTGTGGTTAGAGGTTCACTCTTCGGGAAGCAACAGGTTAATGTTGCCTTTTTTAACCTAGTGAGTTATCGCTGCTTATTAATCATTTATAACACGTTCACCACTCACTTAACAATCCAGTTATAAACCGTTAATTCACTATTTTTAACGGTAGTCCTATTGTTCAGCGGTATCCCTCCTTATTTGCTGTTGTCATATTTACTGAACAAAAACCTCTCAGTTGATTGAAGGCAGATTAATAGATATTTAATGCTGATTAAGAGAAACTGACGGAAAGACTTATAGTTTGGTTTGTTGTGCTGAGAACTCGTACTGCACTGTTTTTGGTTTTCCTCCCCGCTTGATTCTGCAGTTCTGACCCTCTTCCTCACCCTCTAAGAATGATATATGCCCTCCTCCTTCTATTCCTCCACCCTACTCTCGCCGGTCTGCCGTGAGACACCTGCTGTCCATCCATATTGTTCCCTGCCTCATAAATAAGACGGATGACGGCTTTTCGCCAACGTGACTTTTTTTGCATGATTTACAGCAGCTGAATTTTAAAATGAATCTGCTTAATGTTGCATCTCCTTCTCTCTCAATCTCACCGTCTACGCTCATAACCCCTCTCTCTCTCTCTCTCTCTCTCTCTCTCTCTCTGCCTCTCTCTCTCTCTCTCTGCCTCTCTCTCTCTGCCTCTCTCTCCCTCTCTCTCTCTCTCTCTCTCTCTCTCTCTCTCTCTCTCTGCACGAGTGCTGCCGGGTGCCGTTCAGAGTTGAGGCATTCCTTTATCGCCGTCATTACTTCTGCTGTGTTTCAGCCTACAGACAGACGATGTTTTGAAGGTCATTGATGACCAACGCAAGCGCCCTAAGAGGACCAAATGATTGAGGACACCACTTTACTTCCACATACAGTAGACAGACATAGATGTGTCTGTTTGTGTGTGTGTGTGTGTGACGTGCTTGTTTATCTAACTCATTCCCGTCTGTTTCTCCTACCTTCCGCCTCAGGTCACTGCTTTCAGCTAAGCGTTCTCTCCACTCCACCTATCTGCCCCGAGGAAAAAAAGATAAGAGGCTAATCTTTCCAGATATTAATTCCAGAGTATGAATCTGGCACTTCTCATATTTCCTCAAAGCCAAAGTCCGTATCATTGAAGGCACAAAGCTAATTAAAGATGGGGGAGATACTATATACATACATATATATCTGTATCTGGACAGGGGCCACGATGCTGCCGAGGGATCGGTGCCTTGCTCTCCATGGCTGCTTCCGCACCCATCGATCAGAATGGATCCTTCCTCCGGGCCACATTTACCTCGGGCGGCTCGGGGCCAGATAAAGCTTTTAATTGTGTGAATTCCTCAGGGTACCGAGGAGTGGCCTCCTCACCAGCATACTTCCAAAAGTCCTTGGCTCAATATTTTTTCCTCGTATAAACCCACAATACAGACGAGATAGTCAAACTTTTACTCTTGACTTCAATCAATAGCTTTTAATATAAATGCCTCCTTTATTATATTTCACGGATAAAGGATATTTCCTCCTGCACAAAGTGGCCGCACATCAAAATTGACATTGACACGTCATGAATAGCGCTCAGCTGACTAAGTGTATTTATTAATTACCACGTTATTTCAAGTTTTTGCCCGTCTAAAACCTCACTGAGCCAAAGGGAGGCGTCCTGATCAGATGACCAAAACAACACAACAGGAACAGTAGCTCATGATGTCTGAGCCCACTCACATTATCTTTAAGGATGAGCCCAGCCCCCCCTACGAAGGAAGCTCATTTCATCCCCTTGTATCCTTGACCTCATTCTTTGGGTCTCTACCCAGAGTCCATGACCACAGGTGAGGGTTGGAACGTAGACAAACTGGTAAATTGAGAGCTTTGTCTTACGACTCAGATCTTTCTTCACCACAACAGACCGGACTGAAACCGTCACCCCCCCCACCACAGGCCTTCCACCAATGGACAAAACACACATAGACTGGAAGGAATATTTTCCTTGATCCCGCTACCAAGCCTGCAATAGATCTTAATTTCACATTCTAACGGAGTGATACTAAACTTTCTTTAAATGCGACGTATTTCTCTGCTTCGTAAGGACCTGAGTTCGATTGTAAAAAATACATTTTCCCTTCCCTGTTTATTATTAACTCAAACATAATGGACTTTCGGATCCAGTTCGAGTAAAAATGAATCCCGGGATTGTTTTCACAAGCAGAAGAAAAGTGCATGAGATTGGAAAGGCGGTCAGAATCCCAAAGAAGCTATTTGTATTTTTCTAGCCTTTTTTTCTGAGCTGAGAATCTGCGATCATCTGTGTTTTTAAATTGGATTGGTGATTCAGCGGAAGCAAGGACCCCACGGACCCCTCGCTGCAGATACGATCTGCCCCGTGAATGTGACGCAGGGGTCACAGCGGGCTCTCACCCAAATCCAATCTATGTAAATCCTCATGTTTTCTCAGGCGTTGCCATTTCTCGTGATTATCTGTCGGCTGTGATATGAGGCACTGCAATCGTCTTTGTGTGTATCATAGATGAAGGCTTCAGTAAATTCAACTCCCCACACCCACTTTGAATCTTTCCTCGTCGAACTTTGTCAGCGGAATTTACTCTTTTCTCCATCAACCAGTATGAAAACTGTAAAGTAAAACGTCTTCAAGGAAGAGTGACGGCAAATATGAGAACCCCAACTTTTTTATAATTCCGTCGTTACTATAAATGTGAGCCTGTGTTTGTGTGGGTTCCCTCCGGGGTACTCCGCCTTCCCGCCACAGCCCAAAAACACGCCATATACGCATAGGTGTGGATGTGAGCATGACTGGTTCTTTGTCTCTATGTGTTGGACCCCACCTCAGCTGTGATTGGCTGCGGCCCCCTCCACGCATCCCTGAAAAGGATTAGCAGTTACAGAAAAAGGATGGATGCAGTTTTTGCAGAAAGACCTGGTGTTTTCTACCCACATAGACCTTAGTGTGAGGAAGAACTGGATTTATGTTGGGAAAAGTCGGTTGTTTAGTTCTAGCACTAGGGGGAGCTGTATCTCCACAAGTTTTGTGGGCCTTCATTTTTCAACTCTTGGTGGAAAATTTAGTCCAGATTTGGTGCAAATGACTCGAATCGAGGAAAATAATCTTGTATTTATCAGATTTTACTCTAAAACTTCATATTTTACTAAATAGGGCAACTTCTTTTATTTTTTTTTAATACAGAAAATAGTTTTTCACACATAACATCCTAACTGTTTATCCAATTTACTCCATATTTGGTTCTTACAGTCGTGAATATATCATTTTAGCCTTCTTTGTGTCGATGTTTTAGACACTAGGAAGACACACTTAATTTGAGGAGTTCAATCAGGGGGATTGCTTGTACAACGCAAGGGATTTGGGGGCTTTGCAGGGATATTCCGTTACAAACAAAATGCTTTTCTCCCACCTCAAGTTGGATACAAGTGAAGACGAGTGCATGCTCCTCATCAGTCAGCGTCATCCTCACGACATCTTTTTTTTTTCTCTTCTCCCAACAGGTGCGTGTCGGGGAGGTCGGTGGCAACACCTTGGGTTTCTACGGCTGCCAGATGAATCCGGAGGGCTCCATGATCCTTGCTCACGCTTTCCATGGAGCCCTTCATCTCTGGTGCAAAGACCAAAACAAGGGGGTAACTGTCAAAACCCAATATCCTGCCAATTTTTGTAGTTTGTTTGAAAAAGATTCTACGCACAAATGGTTTCTTGAAGTTGCGCAAGAGACGTTTTACCGGAACGTAACGTACGCGTCTGAAATAAGAGTTAATAATGTTGGTATAAATATAATCACCCACTCCTAGTTCTAGTCACTCATGGACAGCCACTGTAAAAAATGAAAAGTACTGGCAGCCTCAGTGTTTGTTGAGTCACTAGGCGCTCTATTGGCTGGGAATAATTGAAAAAGCAAACGCTGAAAATCAGAACCAGCTTACCAGAAATGAGTCATGTGTTGTGGAGACAGAAACATTTGGGAGGACAGAAGATTTTCCAACACGTTTTTGTAGGCTGGTTCTGATTTTCTGCTTTTGAAGGAGGAAACGAAAGAGAGGAATGTAGCCATCAGGTGTGAACTGACCGATGCGATGCCGTCTGCCCAGGGCGAGTGGAGGCCTGGGGTGGTGATATCGGGTCACTTCAATGCGGTCCTGGACCTGAGCTGGGATCCCGAGGGTGAGTTCCTCCTCAGCGTGGGCTCCGACCAGACCACCCGACTCTTCACGCCATGGAGGAAACAAGGTGTCAAAAAGGTGAAATAGGATGGAAATCATCCATAGTGTGTTGCAAAGTGGAATAAAGACCAGAACCAGAGAGTGGGTTTTTAACCACAGTTATCATATAGGGTTACCACAGTCCATCCGTAGATGTTTGATGGAGTGTTTGGCCCATCCCCTCAAAACCAATGAACAGAAGTCAATAATGTTTCACATGAGCTTCTTAGGGGTCCTCAGGGGGTTCATGACATAATTAGTTTCTTCAATATGCTCATTACAGTTTTAGGCATACTCCACTCAGGTATTCCCTGGTCACACCTTTGGCTTCATTAAACACAACATCTCAACATCACCTTCATCAGATCGAGGGAAAGACTTCAGGTGAAGCACATGACGTCAGCAAGTCTGCTAGTCATAGCTTATACCTGGCAGCTAAAGGTTGACCTGGGAAACATCTGAGGTGCCGGCCTGCTGTATTAACCTCTACGGGATAAAGTCTGTACCTCATGCACGAAAGACCTGTTTCAGCTCCGTCCTTGATGGAGTTGGAGAAGGACGTGGCTTAATGGGTTTTTCTTAGAACTGATCATATCTACATAGATTTAAGGAAGGAATCAAGACTTGAAATATGGGTCTTTATAAGTCGGGACCACGGGGAACTCTTCAGCTGCATTCAGCTTAGATACAAACAGAATCCAGGCTCCAGTCCTGGCGTTTTTATATCCCCGAAACGTCGGGGTGTTATGGAATCATCATCATCATCGCCGCTGCAGATCCTTCGTGTTATTTCATGGATCATTTTCAAATTTTAGATCCAAATAGACTTTAGTGTGAGGACAAAGAGGAAAAGTGTTTTTGGGAAAGGTCGGTTGTATGTTTCTGATACTAGGGGGGCTTTTTATCCCAAATATTCAGGCCATAATTACTAAACCGTTGGTCCGATTTAGTCCAAATTTGGTGTAAATGAATCGTAAATATTTTTATTTAACTTGAATCGTTCATATTTTGACCACTAGGTGGAACTTAAAAAAAATAAAAAATAAATATATATATATATATATATATATATATACATATACACATATACATATGATATTTATATAAATGTGTATATGAACATACTGACGTATTGATTTTATCCATGTGAGATAGTGAACATTCAGTTCTTCTCTCTTGAACTCTTCCTTCTTTGCTCTTCACTTGTGTTTTTTCTTGTGCTCCTTTGTATTTCAGTGCCCAGAGACAATTTAAGAGCTCCTAAACTGCCTTTCAAACATAAAGTTTTATTCTGTTCTATTCTATTTTATGTCCTGTTTGCCCTGTAGGAGACCTGGCATGAGATCTCGCGGCCCCAGATCCACGGATACGACATGCAGTGTCTCGCAATGGTCGGACGCTTCCAGTTTGTGTCTGGAGCCGACGAGAAGGTCCTTCGAGTGTTTCAGGCGCCTCGTAATTTTGTGGAGAACTTTGCTAACATCTCCGGCTCCTCCAGAGAAAAGCTGCTGACGTCCAGCGTGAGTCCCGAATCAGATGGATGTGTCTGATTAAATCTTCATGTTATTTTTATTTCATGTTTAGAATAAATCCAATCCAGAACCTTCTTTGTTGTTTCACTTTATTGTCAGACTGTAAAATCCGTTGAGTAGACATGAATAGTCTGCTAGTCTCCAATAGTCACTGATGTGTGTGTGTCCTTGTCGTTAATGTGTCTGCTGGTTTCCAGGACTCCGCTAACCTTCCAGAGGGCGCCAGCACACCCGCGCTGGGTCTGTCCAACAAGGCTGTGTTTCAAGGTAAATACCTCCTCTGTAGTCGGGGATCAGGGTTTGGCTCGGTTCTGTTTGATCGTAAAAATTTCCGCGAGATAAATTCAGCAGTTTGCAAGCGCCTAATTAACCCCGAAGAGTCTGGGTTATTGTACCCACATACACCTTAGTGGGAGGAAGAACTGGATTGATGTTGGTGTGGTCCATTGTATATTTTCAGCACTAGGGGAAACTTTTTTTCCAAAAGTTTGTCGGACAATAATTTCTCAACCGTTGGTCGGATTAAGTCCAAATTTGGGGCCTATGAATCTTTCTGTCGTGTCTTTATATAAATATATAGCGCAGCCCCATAGGGGGCACCAGCCGGTGTACTTGTAGTGAGGGGCCAAACACCGGATAAATGGGGAGGGTTGTGTCGGGAAGGACATCCGGCGTAAAACCTCCGCTGAGTAAATAATAAATATATATATCATATTTTACTCATTAATGTGAGTTGTTTTTTTTCTTCCTGCCAACCGTGTGTCCTATTATGTCACATATATTGTATATTACGGTAATAATGAATATTTTTACTCCTTAGAGGTAGTTTTTTCTGGAAAAAAACAACTATTTCTTTTTTTTTTTTTTTAATTTACAGGTGACCTCATCCCAAAATCCAATGGAGAAAATGAACCGTTCACCAGCGCATCCGACCCGTACCAGGAGCCTTACTTCCACCCGCTCATCATGACTGGTACTGTAACCCCCCCTAGAAAAAAACTGCAGTTATTATTCTTTTCATTTCTACAATTTAGTGGTCCTCTAAGTGAACGCACATTCAATTGAAGTCTCCTCGTGGATTCTTCCTCGCATCCTTGTGGATTCTTCCTCGCAACAAAATGAGTCTCGGCCTCCTCCACTGTCTGATGGCCTGATTTATATTCCTCACTGCAGCCTGAGTGCACTCTGCGTTCGTTCCCGCCTGCCTGTCACTGAATGTTCTTATACGAGACAATGATATGCAGGCAGACGGACACTTGGTTATTACAGCTCCCCTCCCACAGTGCCTGATGTTTGCTGGCGGCTGATGGCATTCCAGCAGGACAGACATTGGAGGAGAGGAGAGGAGAGTGGTGGGCAGTAGAAGAAGCTGGACAAAAATGAATTATTTGTAATCGTAAATTCCAATACACCTGGAAATCAGAAAGAGAAAAAGTCACACCTGAGATAGATGGATGGGTTTTGGAGCCAAAATGGCGTTGAGGTGTAAAAGATACGCAGAGGGAAAGAAGTTGAGGAACAGCGACAAAATGGAGACACTAATTGCAGAGAATGCACAGATGGGAAATGGATGAAGAGGACAGAAAAGAACTGGTGCTTTTAAACCCTTGGGCGAGAGGGTGACGACGGCTGTCAGCAGCGTGATTGAAACCACTCCTTAATCTGCAATGCTAATTAGAGAGCAGGCTTATGTGATTGAATAGTTTAAGTATCAATGACCCGCGGCTGTGTAGGGAGCCACGCAGTGCATGTTGTTAGAGTGTTGTTAACAAGGCATTTTCCCTCAGTTGATTGGCGTCCAGTGGCAGGGGCACACATGAATCATTAGGCAAACAGGAAGCTGATGACCAATAAGGACAAACGGGAGCATTGAGATTTAAACGACATGCGGCAGTGCAGGTTTGGTCAAAGCCTCAGACGTGAGTGAGCGGATTGGTGCACGTCTGTATTTGATCCCCTTCAAAGCCAGCAGCCATGAAGAAGAAGAGATAAAGTTGCAGCTGTTTCAAAAGAGCTTTTTGAAGGAAAGCAGTTCAGCACTGAGGCTTTCCTGCAAGATAAATGCTAAAAGAAGCCGTGTGTGAATTCTACAGAACATTGTCTCCAGTGTCCTCTGTCTAACAGTAAGCCTGTCTCCCGGCCAATGAGAGGGGGGCGTTACATCATGTGACAAGGTGGTGCAGAAATGAAACTGCAGCACCGGAGGAGAAAAGTTGCCTGCCCCCGTGATAGAAAAACATGAATTAAACACATGAAGAACGCGTCTTCCAGCTTCTCCAGGTCACTTTGCTTGTCGTTTCATGAAGGCTACTCATCTCTCTCCCTCTCTTTCCTTTATCTCCTGCTACAGGTGGTCTGTAGTTTCTCATATCCAAATATGATGTAAACTGAATGATGCCAGATGGGTTAGCTCCATAGCATTTTTAGATATTTTGTGTAGAGCACCATCATATATTCTCTCTTTGTTTTGTTTAACCCTTATCAGATAATTGAGTTTAAGAAGAAAAATAATTTGTGGAGAGATAATTGATCTCACTTCTAAGCTAAAAAAAAAAATCGCAAACGTACTCTGACGCATATTTTTCTCCTTTCTAATTTATTATTTTATCATTTACACACAGGCACACCTTCAGAATCCCGTCTGTCTCTCTTTGGGAACCGGACTGAGATTTAAACAGGGACTTTTTAATTGCCACTTTTTTGTGTCATCATCATTAAGGAAACCGGTTGCTTTTGTCATTAAAACCACGTATTTGACTTTGATTGGCTTACAAATAACGATCAGCTTTTATCACCCTGTGGTTACCTGTACGCCTCTGTTTTATACCCGTGTGTGTGTGTAGAGCCCCCACCAGAGGACCACCTGCTCCAGAACACACTGTGGCCGGAAGTCCAGAAACTGTGAGTCTCTAAACCCACTCAGACAGTTTCCACAGTCCTCAGAAAACTCCCAGTCAGGATCTCCAGCACACATCGTACTCTTATCTTCTCCCTTTCCCTTTGAAGACATCAGAGTTTACGTGATGCCCTTAATGAAACCTTTCCAGGTGGAATCCGTTCAGTCTTTGCCCAGAAACGGTTTATCGTACGGTGGCCCACAGGTGGCAAAACGTGCTGCGATTTAAGAAAACACCTGCAAATAGACAAAAACTGATTGAGGAATCGTCTGTTAGACTTTTCATCTTCTAACATTTGTGATTTAATGAACTCCAACTAAAGCGCCGGTTGATTTTGTGATTTGAAACATGTTAAAAAACAATAATGGAACCTTAAAATTATTAATCAGACAAAGTAAGGACAAAACAGAACTACGGTGGCCCTCAGGGGCAAATGCACTGCAAATGAAGAAAACCCATGCAAATAGACAAAACACAAGCAAATTAAGGAAAATATATCATATCATCAAATATCAACATCATGAATACATGAGTTATTGTCGTGTTCTGGCTTTGCAGCACATTTCTCTGACTTTGTTCTGTTGTCATATTTGTGGCGCCGTCTCCAAACGCTGCACGTCTTTGGCCAGATTGATGGCGGTGTTTTCTTAACTTGTCTTTTGTGTCTTTGCACCTCCGTATTATTATTATTATCATCATTATTATTATTATTATGACTGAAACAGCTGCATTTCCAGACCCATTCAGTCGTATCCCTCTACGCTTTCACCCGCCGTCCCATGAGCCTCTTCTCCAGGCAAATATATTGCCTCCATTTGTGGCCAATGTTGAATCCATATACCTGTCGATCCGCCGTAAACATGAAGTACGGCGCCGCCGGGTTCGCTGAGCAGCATTTTTCTTGCCTCCTTCGACTTCAACCCCCCCCCCTTTTGTTTTTAAATCACGTCGTGAAGAATAGAAACGTTAAAGTGACTAAGTGGCTCAAATTATTTTTACGGCATAAATAATGCTGGAGAAGGATTTCTGCTCCAGGAGTCTGAGGTTGTAATCTTCCTTTGCTGGCATTTCAGAACAACCTGGTGACGGTCAGAAAACTCAAAGTAATTGGACCTTTGAGTGATTAGCGGCGTTCGTGGTCGCTGTTGGTCTCCGTCAGCCGGAGACGGGTCGGCCGCGGCGTATCGTTGTTCTAATTCTGCGCCCCGTCTGCTTATTTACCCGCCAGGAAGAAAAGATGGCTCCGGTCTGGGAGTTCCTCAGGGTGTCCCAGACCGGAGTCACCGGTCTGGGACAGACAGGGGATTCTCTCTCAGACGCCCGTCTGTCCTTCAGCACACACGGTCCAACTCTTCTCTCCCGTCCTGTGAGTAACTGATCTCCTGTCCTCCTCTGTCTCCTTCAGGTATGGCCACGGCTTTGAGATGTTCTGTCTCGCTTCAGACAGCGCCGGGACGGTGGTGGCTTCTGCCTGTAAGGTCAGTGTGATAACTTCCTGTCCAGAGGCTCACACACACACACGGCAACACTGAACACACACGCCAACACACACGCACACGCCAACACACACGCCAACACACACGCCAACACACACACGCACACACACCCACCCACACACACACACACACACGCCAACACGCACACACACACACGCCAACACGCACACATGCACACACACACAAACACGGCAACACTCACACACACACGCACGCACACACGCCAACACTCGCATGCACACACACGCACGCATGCACACACACGCACACACCAACACACACACGCCAAATCTCGCGCACACACACACACACACACACGCCAGCACACACACGCTAACGCACAAACACACACACCCCAACACACACACACGCCAACACACACACACCCCAACACACACACACACGCCAACACACACACACGCTAACACACACGCCAACACACACACACACACACACACGCCAACACACACACACACACACAGACACACGCACACACATAAAACAACTTTGATGGAAAACAAAAAAAAGGCTTAGAGGGAGGTAGAAAATAAGGGACACAGATCAAGGAGACGAGGGATAATCCTCAAAGTAAAAGATATCAAATACATTAATGGGTTTTTAAAAACACATTTATACTCGTTTTTGTCCAAATTTAGAGAAAACATCTCCATCTTAAAAGTTTATACGTTTTGTGAATATTGGGAGTGATGTCACAGTTCTAGACCGGCCCGCAATGAGTCCTGATCCAAACACATTTAAAAACCTGTGGCGTTGTTTGAGTGTTTGAACGTCCTGAGACTCTGGGTAGCTCAGACGGGACAGCGGGTCATAGGTCACAGGATGACGTCATCCCGAGGTCGGGCCAGTTTAGATTACAGCAGTAGTAAATATCCCCGAAAAGTCTTGGAAAGTCCCGACCACGAAAGATGCCCCCATCCATCTTAGCGCGAGGAAGAACAGGATTGATTATCCGAAAAGGTCCGATGCATAGTTCCACCACCGGGGTTAGGTGTATCTGCTAAATCAGTTTTGGACCATCAGATCTCAACCATTAGTCCGATTTAGTCCAAAATCGGTTCATAGGAGTCGACCTGAGGGGATCCTTCTCGTATATATCGCATTTTACTCTAATTCTTCAAAATGTACTTACTAGGGCGAGCTGTTTTTATGAAAAACACTGTTTTTCGGACATAACTTCAGAACAGTTGGTCCGATTTAGACTAAATTTACCTCGTATGCATCGCCTCAAGGAGTTCTAGCTTGTATTTGTCATAATTTAATGTTATTGTTAAACACTAGGGGGAGCTTTTTGTTTGAAAACACAGTTCCTCTCTAGTCTTTTACCAACCATCAGTCCAGTTGTGTTTACATTTTGCTCATACAAGGAAATCTGATTTATTCCTGAGCTCAGAAAAACTCTTTAACATTGTTCATCTTCATCATTGAGTCACTGTGGGATCTGATCCTAGAGCAGACTGATGACTTCATAGAAATAGTTTGGCTGAGTCAATATGGACTGTTTGAGATTATCGATCGTTGGTATAACGCAAGGGATTGGGGACTTTCTTGGGGATGTAGCCTTGCTGCCAGAGATGACAGCGGGAGGCTAATTACTGATGGTGTCAAATGTTCAGTAATGTATTTATTTACCTTTGTAGATAAATACAGGTGTGTGTTGAGTTCTTTGAATTTATTTTAAAGACCTTTTCAAAGATGTAAGTTTCTCTATGATTAAATATATTTAAACCGTCTCCCCAGGCATCCAAAGCTGAGCATGCGGCGGTCCTGATATGGAGTACAACCACATGGCGTCAGCTGCAGTCGCTGGCGTGCCACACCCTCACCGTCACCCAGATGACCTTCTCTCCTGATGCTAGACTCCTATTGGCTGTTTCCCGTGATCGCACCTGGTCTCTATGGAGGCGGGACCTGCCATCACCTGAGAGTCCCGGTGAGAAGGGAGGGGGGTTTGGTTTGGTGACGCAGTAGCGCCTGTGCTGATATAACGGCTCTTTGTTGGGCTTTTCTAGTAAATTCAGCTTAATTGAAAAGCCATTTGAGTGAATTCCACATCAAAGAGAACATTTGAGCCTCCCTGGCAGACGGCGTCAGCCCCCCTAATTCATATTCGTCAGAATAAGGTAAACCCACTGAGCAGATTTGTTCCATGAAAGGCTGGTCTGTTTGGAGAGACTCGCCTAATTAATGCTATCAAGAGCCAAACAGATGATGCTGTGGCTGAAACAAAGCAGACAGGCGAGATGATTCATTTTATTTCATTTCAAATTAAAGCCTATTTTATATGCAGATTTTGTGAACAAACTTTCAAGTTTTTATAATTTGTACATCAAATTAGCTTTGAAAAGAGTTTTACCGGGTCCTTCAGTCGGACACAGAATACATGAAATGTCTCCCTGTAAACTCGTCCCACCTCGTCTCTTGCTGGAGGGGCCTGTCGGCGCAATGGAGTTGCAGCGGATTGCGAAAGCCCATCACAATTCTAGAATTGTGTAACAATCGTTTGAAGAAGAAGAAAAAAGAAGAAAAGAAGAAACAGTGACTGCATGGTGACTCGTTCCTCAGCCCTGTGTGGGATTTTTTATTTATTGTTTTTTTATCCCCGCAGGAGCAAATTCACTGAGAAACAACACAGCCATTAGTTATTAGTTATGCGAACATTTTGCAAGCATCAACTTCTTTGGGAGTTCTTCACTCATTTAGTCTGTTTAGCCGGACTCGTTAGCTCCAGAGCCGAACACTGAACACTCCGGTGGGGGTTTGGGCTCACTAAGTCTGGCTCAACAAGGAATCCCCTCCTGAGGAGCTTGTGGCGCCTTCCATGGCAGCCACTATCATCACCGCGTGAATCTTTGCGTGAATGGGTGAACGCTGACCCGTGTCGTAAAAGCGCTTTGAGTCGTTGAGAACCGTGGAGCACGAGGAGAGCTGGACAGCACCGTAGAAAGGCTTCAACCCAGTTGCAGGACCGTTTTCTGCTGCTCCCATAATCCCCGGCGTCAAAGACACCCGATACCCTTGAAGCCACCCTCTTAAAGGGCCAGGCCGACCTCATCCAATCATAAGCTGCTGCTAAGCTAGCGGGTTTCGTTGCAGCTTACGTTATGAATTAAAATCCCGCAGAACCGCCGTGCTTCAGAAATGAGATAGCATCTACGCCCGGATGGAGACGTCAGTCTTCTTTACGATTCTTCGCCCAGCCCTCTCCTGCAGCTGGACCCCCGCTGGGAAAAGCCACAGGAAACGGATGGCTGGATGGATTTCACCGACGTCAACTGACCCTTTTAGAAAATTTAATAGCACAAAGGATTTTTCAGAATGATGATCACTAGAGTGAAATATAGTGATTGATTGTGTGATCATACGCCAGCTCTAAAAGTCTCTTAAATGTAACCGTCAGCTTGACGAATGTTTCTTCTTCTTCTTCACACTCAGTGAGGCTCTTTAGGATCGTCCATAGAGACTAGATCAATATGGGCCCAGATCAGATGTTGGCAAGATGTGAGCTATCTACATTACACAGTGTTTCTGTCAGCCACTAGGGGTTTTAAATAAATGGTTCTAGCGAAGGATTGGATAGAAAATAAGCACAGATGTTGGATCAGTACTTGAACTGGCGGATTTTGAGAGTCAATTTGTGTAACCCTGCTCTCCATTCAGCTCCTGCAGGGCCCCCTGTGGCCAGGAGACGAAGAGGTAACTGTTGGGTAGTTTGATTATATTGGGAGCAGCAACTCCGATATATAACCCAATACTGCAGAACAAGATGTTTAAACCCAGAACCTTCCCTCTCCGCCTACATCACGGCTTTAACGGTGACTGACGGACGCCGACCCGTCCTGCACTCTCCTGTGCGGCGCTGCGGAGGCTCGCACAGCGGCAGGGATGACATTCGTGAGAGAGGAGAACAGGGGAGGGAGCGGGGGGTTCAGGCCCCCCCGTCTGTTCTGGTTGTCTGCTGAATCACTCAAGGTGATTGTGAATAACACACACGCGGTGTCTCTGCAGCCCGACCCGGGAAGGTTAAACCGAGTCAGAGCCCATCAAACAGACCGACTCTCTCCGTGCTCAGCTCCTCTGGGTCTCTCCTTCTCTTCGTATCTGCTTAGTCTGACCACCATGCTTGTGTTTGTAGAACGAGGGGGGGAGGGGGAGGGGGGTTGTGGGCACATGGACACGCCATGGTGGTTAACTCTGACACTTGTGGTGATTCTGTGGTCTAACAGTCATGTGTTCATCTCTACTGCTGACACGACGAGCTCTCTGGGGGGGGAAATTAGTCTGTGGTCTGAAATAAGTCAGGCTCCTGCTGGTGAAACAAACCTCGCCTAAAATAATGAGGGAACCTCTTTGGTTGTTTATTTGTCATGTGGGGATCCGTAATCGTTACAGGGCAGAGAAGTAGAAATGTAGAGTGTACAGTTTTCTCCAGAATCACTGGAGATGCTGGAAGAAGACTCGTCTGGGAGGAAGATTGATTTACTTGGCAAAAGATTCTCCAAGGATTACTGCTTGAGAGGTCAGAGGTCAGTTGAATAAAGGGGTCAGAAAGTCTCCCTAACCACCATCAGATGGCGCCGACACCAACACCAGCTGTTTGGGAGGGTATCAAGAAAAAAGCCTCTGCTGTCGTCCACACACAAGCTAACGCTGCTACTGTTTGACAAACACCACTGGGACTTTCACTGGAACAAGGTCAGAGGTCAGATGAGACCAAAGTAGAACTTTTTGGCCACAAACATCTAAGATGGGTGTGGTGTAGCAAGGAAGAAAGCCATAGAGAAAAGCCCCTCATACCCACTGTGAAGTCTGGTGGTGGATCTCTGATGCTGTGGGGCTGTTTTTCTTCCAAAGGTTCTGAACATCTTGTTTAAGACATGGTTCCATGGACTCCATCAAACACCAGAAGAACAATGAATCTTAAGATCTGCCAATAATTCAAGAATACATGTTGTTGAGAAAAACAATTTCAGGAGGATAACATTTTGTGAATAATTTGAATTAAAGATCATGGTTATAGAAATTAAAGACATTTTCTGCATCTCTATTTACTCACTTTTAAAAGAGCGCCAATCGCTCTTGAAGGTGCAGCATGTGAACCCGACTCATGACCCCCGGTTATTACTTCCAGCGTCAGTGTGTTCAGAGTAACTGAACACTGTGGAACACTAATGTTACTCAGTTTGACTTCCTTCTTTTGAATAATCTCTGTATTTATCTGTTTTCTTTTCCATGCAGAGCCCCAGTTCTCCCTGTACGCAAACACGAGCAAAGACACGGCAGTACACAGCCGAATCATCTGGTCATGTGACTGGAGCCCCGACAGCAAATACTTTGCGACGTCCAGTCGAGATAAGAAGGTAATTCTCCGGCCGAAGAGCGAATTTAAAACAAAAAAAACCAAACAAAATATAGTAGGTCATTGTTTTTAAAGATTAAAATCCTGGTCGCCGTGGCGACAACTTCACTTGATGATGGTGACGGCGCAAATGCAGCCTGATACTTGAAATAATGCAAAGTTAAAACATGTCGTGGATCATCGTCAGATTTTAAACCTCCGTGGAAGGTAGTGCAAGGAAGAACTGGATTGAGTCTGGGGAAGTTCGGTTGCATATTTCCGCCACTAGGGGGAGCTTCTTCTCCAAATTCAGTTTTCTGGTCATAGTTTCAAGTTTCATACATATGAATGAATTCGAGGAAATTAAACCTTATATATAATATTTAATTCAAATAGTTCATGTTTTACTCATTTGGATGATTTCTTTTGTGTCTTTTAAAAACACTGTTTTTAAAAGACATCATTTCACACTTAGTTTGAGGAGTTCAATTAGGGGGATTGCGGTACGTCACATATCCTCTCTGTCGTAGGCCGAGTATTTTATATACTTCAATCATACTCACAGTCGTTCCATCATTCTGTGAACAGCAGGACAGAATTTTTGTTTTCCCTCCTCACAGAGGATCTCTGAGGTTCTTCATCTAACGGCCCACTAAGGCCGCACCGTCTGATCCATCCCTCCCTTCCTCATTTACCATCTCTTAAACCGGGCCGCACTCAACTATCATACATCGTTTGTCATTGTTTCGTTTTGTGGATGTATTTCTAATGTGAACGATCGCAGGAAGTACTTATGCTACTGATGAACACCTAGAGTGTCACATGGCCTCTTCATCGTTAACGTATGTGTGAGTTTCCTGTTTCCTCCTTGGCAAACACAGAAGCTTTATTCTGAGGCTTGAACATTGGGGTGGTTATTTTGTAGGGAACATCAACTAAACGTGTGTGTGTGTGTGTGTCTAGGTGATAGTCTGGGGCCCCTGCAGCGTAGAGGACTCTGGAGACCCCCGACTTCCTCCTGTGATCAAACCCTGCTCCTCCCTTTTGGATGTAGGAGATTCTGCTACGGCCGTGGCGTTCTGCCCATCACTCTGCTCCGATGACAGGTAAACTCCGGCAACCATGTTTACACGCCACCTTCGTGAATCCCAAACCGACCCGAATGACACAAGAATCGGATCGGATCCTTGTGTGATTCGGATGGAGGATCGTCTTTATTATTTAGAACAGGAAAAAGCGACGGAGCGTCACTGAGATCTTGGGACAAGAGAGCGCGCCCCAACTCTCCTCTAGGGCAGCGATCACCCGAGCTGACGTCAGCGGGTGGACCGGACGGACCTCAGCAGAACCAGCGCTCGTTCCCCGGTCACATGTCCTCCGTGGTGGTGCTCTGGGTCGGATTCAGAAAAACTCAGGTAGAGGAGGAGAGGGAGGGAGATAGCTCACAGAACCGCCGCCGTCGAGATTGGACCTTTACATTTATGCAAGTCAGCAGAACTTTGATTCACAAATATCACAGAGCGTAGCGGGCAGCTGGATCGCACAAACATCAGGGAACGAATCAGAAATGATTTTCACATCAAAGATGTGAGAGTATCGAATGGTGTTTTATAAGGGAGGGAGTCCCGCCCCTAATTAACATACGTTCAGTTTTATTGTTCATGTGGGACGGTTGGATTCACCGTTTTCAGCGTTTTCACCTGCTTCTGATGGCTGAACCGCTTCACCAGCCGCTTGATTTTGTTCTGGTCTGATCCATCATCAGAACCTTTCTCTGCGGTCCGTCCATAGTCCGTAAACTTCTCTCTGCGGAGGCTTCGTCGCCTCCCAGTCAGATTTACAGCCGTTTCTACGGAGTTCTTACTGAGCCCGGTTCTGCTGAGCTCTATCGCCTTCGGTGACTTCCCCGTGCAGCTGCTGGGAAGGAGGCTGGCGCCGCAGAGCCGGCGCCGGGCTCTGTGAGCATTTGATCTGCTGTGACTTACAGGTGTGTGTCGGTTCACAGGTACCTGCTGGCAGTGGGCCTAGAGTGCGGCAGGATCCTGCTGTACAGGTGGTGCTCAGCCCTGGAGCCCGCTGGAGGAGGTGGAGACTGGATCGGCTGTGGAGAAACGGATCCCTCGTATCCTTTACAACATATGGACACGCACACAGTTCATGCGGGGTTCAGTTCCTCGTGCGACTTTGAAAGGCCTCCAGTGGCCTCTGGCGGGAGATGACATTGTGTTCTGGTAGCTGTAGAGAGGCTGATGGCAGGGGAAGAAGGCAGCAGGCTGCTGGTTCTGAATGGCACTGACGGGCGCCGGGATCTTTTCTTCGTCTGTAGAGCACAGGAAGTGAACTGAAGACAAAATCTTTGTATCGGATGGCATCAATGCCGCTCGCAACCGTAACCACACCCCCAATGATGTCAGCAAGGTGTCATTTTATCTACCGATCTGATAAAAGTCATCAAGTGCTGCAAAGATATTGTATAACGCTGAGATCAACAACTCACTCACCGGCATAACTGCTCGTGTGTGGAGTGAATGATCTCATCCTCTCGTCTTTTTCCTCGTAGAATTACGACTTAATTCTCTTCAAATTATGACGTTGTTCTCTTAACATTGCGTATTTTTCCCCGTAAAATGCCGACTTTTAGACTTTTCTAGTAAAATTCTCACTTTTTTTTCGTGTTAAATCCTGACTCTTTTTTTTTCTTAATATTTAAATCTCAAAATCTCAATTTGTATTTTATAACATTTAAACATTAAACCTAAAGTTTTCTGGCGCAGAGGAAAATGGAAAAACTGAGACGATCGAAGCTTGACTTTGAGAAAACCTGTGACACAGGACCGGAGGATGCGACGAGAAAAAAAGAGAACGTGATGGAGATGATGAGACAGGAAGAGCAGGTAGGAAGTAACAAAGTACGAATACTTGATTAAAGTTCTGAAGTAGAGTTTTCAGGCATCGGTTCTCGAGTATGACGATGACGAGGTTTTAACTTTCAAAGTAAAAGTACAGACTCTTCATCTGAAGCAGGATTGTTTGAATCACCTCAGAGAGTGGATGTAGTCCCAGTAGTCCCAGGATCAGGTGAGAAGTGTTTGGACTGATGCATGTGTTGGGATGGAGAGGAGGTCCAGTAGCGGAGAGAGAGTGCGAGTTATTTGTCAGAAGGCTTCGTCTGTCGTCCAGAGCTGCTTCCTGTCGTTTCCCTTCATCTCACATCCTCTCGCAGACAGAGTCACTGTCTGACAGTCAAGAGGCTCCGCTGGAGGCCCGGTCAATTGGGTCGAGAGAATAACAAGAAGGTTGGACAGCCTGACGCAGAGAGTGAAATCGAGGAGGAGAGCTCTTGGGTCCAGCTTGCCAGCGCCGGCGCCGACCACTCTGTCAAAATCTTCAGCATCAACAAGAGAGCTCTTTAGCTCTTTGTGTCTCTTCCACGCAGAGAGACGCTCGGACTGAAGGCCGCCGGCCCGACTCTTCCTCTCTTCCACCGCGGCAGCAGCTGCTCGTCGGCATCGCGTTCACCTCCTGGAGGCCGGTCAAGCTGTGGGTCAGTGCAGAACCGACCCACAGCACCCACCCGCCCCGCAGTCGCCCCGCACACAGCTGAACACGTGTGGTGGTTGGGAGCGAGACGGATTAAACACCAGGGACCCGAGGGTGATGTTTATGTTTAGAGACTTCCTAACGTTCGAGGTTCTGAAGACGGCGGCGCCTGATTTGGACCTGCTCTTGTTCCAGTTTATTGTTTCTGAAGTGAACGGCCGCTGTAGAGGAACAAAAAGGATTTACGACGCTCACAGCTGTATGCTCTACACTTGTTTTATTACAAATGAATTAAATGTTTTATATATGAATACTGTGACTGAAGATTTGTGTTTCATATTTATATCCCCGAAAAAGTCAGAGATGTTATGGAATCATCGCAGATCCTTTGTAGTAACCCGATAACTTCAAAGGTATTTCACCCATTTCTAAGAATTCTGACTTAATGCTGACATTAACTCAGAATTCTGAGTTAATTCTGACATTAATCCCAGAATTCCGACTTTATTCTCAGAATACGCCTCCAAGATACTTTTATTTTACAATCAGAAGTCAAAATTCTGAGAAGAAAATTTAAATAAAATTTAATTTTGCCGAATGTGGCCCCACTCCTCTTCCGTAGAGTTATTTAATATAATAAACAATGTTGGATGTGAAATATAACTAGACCTGAGTTGTAGTTCGGAGAAGGTGACGGCGTATGAGGTTCTGTCCGGGCGTTATGAGGTTCTGTCCGGGCGTTGAAACGCCGCAGCTTCAGGCTGAGGAACATCTGCTCCTGGAGAGTGAGTCACAACCTTGACAGGGTAACCAAGGACGGAGAAAACACCTCCAGGATTTACGGTGGGTTCGGCGGAGCGGTCCACCACGTTTATGTCGGCCATAAATTTACCTGCGGAAGATTGTAACCATTAACCATCGCTCCCTCCCTAACCAGGCGTCCTGCTCTGGAGGCATCCGTCAAACCCGTGCAGCAGGCGCTCCTCCGGGAAGTGGCTGCTTTCCAAACGGTAAAAAGAGGTCTGGGGACAAAGTGGACCCAAACTTCAAAGCATTTCCTGCATCACATGTTACAAACTGTGTATTAAGTCATTATCAGTGATGTTTCCATTCAACCACGGCTGATCATCTCGCTGTGGATTTCCATCATCGCCGCCGGCGGCGTGAGGAGCTCTTGGCTCTCTTCTCCGAGCGGAATATTAATAAATACGGTGTATGCCCCCCCTCCAGGTTTGCCCTCCGGCGTGCCCTTGACCACTCATCCTGATGAGGTTAGATGGCCGCGATTTGGTGCCGAGGAGGGATTAGACGTCACGTCTAAACGCGGCACAGGTAATAAAGCCACCAACAAAGGTGAGTGAAACCCCGAGAAACGCTGCTCCAGAAAGCCTTTAGAACCCGCTTAGACTGCAGATGATTGCATCATTATGCTTCTGCGTGGGCGTCGCTTCACCCCGGCAAACAATCGCTGGTTTTCAAGTAAAGGAGAGCCGCTCTTTTCTAGCTGTTGTAAGATTGACTAAGAAGAAGAAAATATGTTTGTAAACATGTTTTGAGGAGAAATATTGTTTTCTATTAACGTTTAACGCAGCGTCAGAAGACCCCCGCTCCTGCCTTTTACTCTGGTGTTTCTCTGTTTGTTAGCAAGATTACAGAAGAACTGATGGATGGATTTACATTCAATTTTACCCAGAGGTCGGTTCTGGGTAAAATTGAGTTAAGCGATGACCTCACAGCGTGATGTCATAATAAAGTTTTATTACCCATGACGACATTAGGACACTTTTTTCCTTTTTTCTTTTTGCAATAACTCATAATTTAATGGACAGATCTTCATGGAATTTCCCCCATAGTTAGGCTCCGACTCAACAGTTCAATTCATGGATCACATTTTGGGTTCATGCGCCAATGAGCCACAACATTACAACTAACAGGAGACATAGATAATATTGTCTCGTCACTGGGGTACCTGTCAGTGGGAGGGATTTATCAGGCTGTGAACATTTTGTCCTCAAGGTCAGAAGCAGGATTCTCTGATTCTCAGGTGCTCTGATAACGGATAACCTGACCACGCCCATTCGTATCCGGAACACACAGACGCAAACGACCAGCCCAACGGTCAGTAGGGGAGGGGTCGTCACAGACGACTGCAGTTTACACCTCAGCATCAGAACTGGACTCTGGAGCAGGGAAGATGGCGGTTTGTTCCGATGAAGCATATTCTCCTTTGCCTCTTGTGGATGTGTGGCGGCGGCGGTTGGGAGAAAAGCGAACACTATAACAACGGGATGCTTGGAGCGACGAATAGTTTGAGGAACAAAACAACGAGTTGAAGGTTGTGATGTAAAAGAATATTTTCATCCGTCATCATGACATCAAATCCTTGTGAAATAAACAAATGTCACACAAGCTCTTCCTGAGATTCAGTCCGGATGTGTGTCCTTGCATGAGATGGATGGATTGGATGTCGGGGGGGGTGGAGGATCGCGTTGTTTACATATACGCTCCCCCCCCGCTGACGCCCGGGTCAAATCGATCAGACCGTCTTACGTTTGCAGAGCCCGATCCCTCGGAGACGGGAGAAGGTCACGCAGTGGCGACTGACTCCGGAGCGTTTCCTCCAGGGGAAGTTTCTGCTGTTTCCTTGATTCAATAAGCAGCATCAGAGGTATATCCCCGAAAGGTCCCCAATCCCCTGCTTTGTACGAGGAGTCCCCCTGATTGAACGACTTAAATTGAATGTGTAGTTTTGTCTAAAAAACAGTTTTTTTCTGTAAAAGAAATAAATAAAAGGCTCCCCCTAGTGAGTAAAATCTGAAATATGTGATTTGCGAGCGGCCCAAACTCAGCGGGGAGCAGCTGATCAGAGTTCTTTGTGGTCTTATGAGTAAATGTCCATTAGTCAGTCGTGACTAATGGACACGTAGCATCGTGTCATTCTGCGTAACGCTGCCACATACTGGAGTTAGTGTTTATCCCTCATAGGCGTTGAACCTGGTTTTAACACTTTTTCCCTCTAGATAAATGTGACTGTCTATTTAAATATGTGCTGGTTACGTAGTCTGAGTCACTGAAGTTATTGGAGGGCAGCTCAATTGCTGGAGTGTAGCGCAGAAGGCCCAGTTTGAAAAACCTACAACCCACCGCCTTCTGGCAGACAGTCTGTGGATTCTGCCGAAAGGAAACCAGGAACAAAAGTGGGTTTGTCCAAAACAGTCAAAGTTTCCTCAAGCAGGAGAGTTTTAAAAAGATCTAACAGATCTCCGACATTTCTTAACCGTAGAATATCTGAGTATTTATGTTCAGTTTTTACGTATCATGATGTTTGGCTGCGTTCAGCACGAAGAAAAGAGTAAGAGAAACACCGTCTTTGAAGATAATTTCATAAAATGACGATTTTATAATCCCAGGATATCGTCAGTGTCTGAAGTGTCCCACCGCTTCTCCACCAAATGCTAATTAGTTAAATATGAGTCGCACACAAACTCATCCCCTCCGTCCTTCTGGGTTTTTTCACCACTTCAATTATTTATCATCCTCGACATGCGAGGCTTTTCTTTTTGTAAAAGTACTTCACCTTAGCTGCACCGCCCTTTGTGATGGAGCGTGCTCCGTGTGCGCACCTCCCAGTGTGAACATGACTACAACTCAACCACTTACCTCCCTCACTCTCAGGGTCCTGGTGGTCCGACGCCTGCCTCACTGCCACTGATAATGGAGCTGAGATAAATGAGACTCAGACTTTCTTTCTCGGTATGAATATGAGACAAATCTGGCGAAAGGAGGCAAGAAAATTTCTCTATAGTTAAAAATGTCAGTTTCAACAGTTAGATCCATAATGAAGAAGTTGAAAGAGACTGGATATGTTGGAATTTCGCCTGGAAGAGGACATGTCGGCAAACTGAATCCAGGATGCATGGAAACTCCAAGCATGGCGATCACAGTGTGGGATTTGAACCCAGGACCTTCTGGTTTCCTGCGTTCTCTTCTTGTGGCCACATTCTACTATGTCATGGATCTGTGCGCAAAAGAACCAAACGGCGTGGTATTTTCAGTCTCACTTTATTTAACGATGACGTGAAAAGTAAAGGCCGTCCATAACATTCAGACAATAAAAGAAGAATGTTATTCAAATCTCCCCATAACAACTAATGGCACCAAAAATGTTCAGGTGTTCCAAGTGTGATACTTATTTTTGTACAACTTTTTCATATCTATACCTCATCTGTACATAACATAGTTACAGATACTGTAAATTAAAAAAACGACATCCAAGTATCCTTGTGGCGCATTTGTGAAATATCTCCTATGTAAAAATGAGAATGTACGTAAAGATCCTTTACATGTACATCTATATATATATAGTTCTCTTTTCTTTCTGGATTAAGAAAACAAGTTATTGCCCCTCTTGAAATGTTGCATTTAACACAGGTGTCGTTCAAACTCTTAACTGAACTCATCTCCACGTGGTGCCACGTCTCAAACCGACAAAACAGCAACGGCGTGGACTCTCGTGTGTGTGTGTGTGTGTGTTTGATTGTTTTTTTTCCATAAATATAAATGTAATATTGTTATATTTTAGGACATATATGTTTGGTGTTGTCCGGAAAACCCTGATGAGGACACATACAAAGATATAATCGGATACGTACATGTCACTTTTATCTTCAAACTACAAAGGTAAAAAGACTTGTGACAGATACAAATCGTCGGCGTGATGTTATCCGGAACAGGAAGTCATGAGCCCTTGACCTACCACCATTGCATTTGAACAGTTTTTGTCGAAACAAGATTGTGACGGATCACGTTCAAAGAAAAAACAGACATCGGGGCTTATTTCAAAAAACAAAAACAAACAAAGAAAACCAGCCGTTCCTGATGATACGGAGGAGGTTTAAGGCGATATGTGGAAAACGATGTATTTTGGAATTCTGACTTATTCTGGGAATCCTGACTTTAAACCCAGAATTTGGACTAAATTATCAGAATTCTGTCTTTATGTCAGAATTCTGACTTTAAACCCAGAATTCTCAAACATCTATCATGTAACTCTAATCTAAGAAAAAAAACCCAAAAAAACAGCATTCTGAGTTTAAGGCTAAAATTCTGACTTTATTCTCAAAATTCTGGATTTAGTCAGAAAACTGGGGTTTAAAGTCAGAATCCAGGATTTTTTAGAATAAAGTCAGAATTTTTACTTCAAACACAGAATTCCCAAATATCTATCATGGAGCCTTAATCTGAGAATAAAGTCAAAATTCTGACTTTATTCTCAAAATTCTGGATTTTGTCGGGTATTATGACTTTAATCACTGATTTCTGGCTAAATCCAGAATTTTTTTGAATAAAGTCAAAAATCTCACTTTTGTCTCAAAATTCTAAATTTAGTCAGAATTCAATGTTTAAATTCAGAATTCCGACATTAGAGAGAATAATATCAGAATTCCAAAAATATTTTCTACCTGGCCATATATGGCGCTAATCCTCCTCCGTACGATGATCTACATTTGGTATGTTAGATGTACGTTTTCGTAAATTGGTTAAAATGCTGCGTTATTCCAATTGATCTTCTGGAGCTACTTTCACTTTATTGCCCTCAGGGAAGAACCGCTAAAGCCGATACGTTGAGTTTTCCCGCTGAGAATCTTGGCTTTGACGTGTTCCAGCTCAAACCCATGTTTTGTCCAGAAACATGAATCCCGATGGGCGGCGAGGAGATGAAAGGACAGAGTGGACTCGTCACGACAGTCGCAAAAAACAGAGGTAACCGTGAATTATACATTTCATTTCATGCCGTCTTGAGAAAGCCAAATACCAAATATTCCATATATGGACACCATCATTAAGGGTATCAATAGTACACAATCACATATAATGTAATATATAAAATGTGCAGTTGATTCCTCTTCTCCTGAAGGACGAACCAACCCTCTGACAACGTCTCTCGCTCACCGCGTCAGTGATTCTCTGGTTTCAAAGGTGCGGGAAACGCCGTGACTCATTGAAGGGTCTGTGCTCGGGGTTTCCCCTCCCTAGAGGGTGGAGGAGAAGGGGGAGGAGGAGGAGGAGGGGGGGGAGCTCTCGCAGGAGTTCACCCTGAAATGTCAGACAGCAGCTTCTCTCCACAGCGTACGACTGAGAGACGTCACTTATGGTCACGGAGGAAAATCCGCTCCGGCTGAAGAGGAGCCGTCACCTCTTTTTCCCCCACACCGTCCCACGCATTGAGGTGTTGAATTTAAAGAAACAAAAAACAAACTCTCATGACACGTCGTTGGATGAGCAGTGTTTGCTGGGTAAGAAGCGCCATGTTGGCCTCGCTTGCGTTCTGTGGATCCTGCAGGCTACGGTAGAAGACGACCGGCGCGGCGCTCAACAGTCGCCGAAACGAAGAAAAAAACCCACGAAGACACGACGGTGAAACATATGCTGAGAACAAACTCACCCTTCACTCCTCATATGAAGTCCAGTTGTTGTTTTCCTGGAGTGTCTTTTTTGTCTGTGTGAGGAAAGTTAGTTTAAAAAGACGAAACGTTGTTGCTCGGCGCGGCGCGGCCTTGGACTGAGCTCGACGGCGCTGCGTTTCCATGGCGACCAAACTAAGTTCACTGCGGCTTCAGTTGCGGAGTGTTTTTTTTTTCGGCGACACCCGTTATAAAAGAAAGCCCTGTGTCTGTGCTTTTTTTCTCCAGCCGCCGCGTCATCAGCGTCTCGGAACCGGAAGCTACACCTTCCTTTACGGAAAATTCATGTCGGCCGTTTAA
This sequence comes from Lophius piscatorius, assembly GCA_009660295.1. Lineage (NCBI taxonomy): Eukaryota > Metazoa > Chordata > Actinopteri > Lophiiformes > Lophiidae > Lophius > Lophius piscatorius. The sequence continues at coordinate 25,671 of VRLP01003321.1, read as the reverse complement.
ATCCTTTAACGTACGTGGAAAAAAAAAAACCTGCTCGCTACCGACACACCCGTTCATGCGCTCCGATAGATCCTAAGGGATCGTGTGTTGGGCTCGTTTTGTTCGGCTTTGTTCTCTGACGTGACGATGAAGCCTCGGAGACCCGCTGAAAGACGCGGCATCAATATTCAGCGCAACATGCTTTCCGAAGACGAGCGGTAAAATATGGAAGGTTCTATGTAACGTTTGGAAATCTCCGATGAGACCGATGCCGCCAGATTGAGCCAACGTGGAAAGAAAGGGACAGATTATTCACTGCCCGTAAGTGAATAACCATCAACAAACCATTCAGCTCTTCACTCCTTCCTGTCGCCGGCTCCACACTCATAGAACCCCTTTAATGGTCCATTCACAGCACATACAAAGCTTACAGGACATCAAAGTCAGAAATGATGATATTTACATGTGTCCACAGGGATGGGCAGGGAACCGGACGGGTTCCTCTGTCGGCTGTTGTGAGTTCCGCGTCTCCACAATCATCTCCAGTCTCTGATTGGAGGAGGAGCTCGCACGAAGGCGTGAGCGCAGACATACGATAGAGAAGGAACGCAAACAAACGCACCCCCTTCGAAGCAGGTAAGGCGACACATCGGGTCGTGGGCCCGGTCCACGGCCGCCCTGCCGTCGGGGGGTCTGGTGTATTTGTGCGGGTGTGTATCTGGGGAGGTTCTCGTTTCTCTGACTGTGCGTTTGTGTTTATGCCGAGGCGAGGGGGAGCAGATGAACGAAGGGGACGTTGCCGTGAACCATGGGAGTTTGTAAGGTGTCGTCCGACGCCCACTCTGTGTCTCCTCTCACCCCAGAAGGGGGCTTCAGTTCTCCAGAGGGTCCAGGGTGAGGAGGTAACGAGGAGTGAACCGCGGCCCCGCTTCCTCTCTTTTTTTCTCCCCCCCCTCCTCCTTGTTCTGAGACAAAGTACGCGCATACGCTGATGACATCAGTCTGTTTGTTGTAGAAAAAAAGAGTCATACATGTCTCCTCTGCAGAGAGACAGGTGGGGGGGCGGGGGGTTACTGACGCTCACAGGCCAGATACCATGACCCGGTAGGAGGGGGGCATGTGTCTGTGCCGTGGGCTGGAACCAGGGCTGCCATTGGGGCTCGTGCAGCTGGCATCGACCCCTCCTATGGAAGGTAAGTAGGCGTGGTGCAGGATGGGCAGCTGCAAAGACAGTCGACGCTGTATGCTGCAGAGAGAGACGGACAATTCAGACCGTTAGACAGATAGAGATACAGAGAAAACCAAAAAATACATATATTAAAAATATATATATATATATATTAAAAAAAGATTATTTAGCTCCTATAAATTGAAATGAAGAAATCTGTCTCGTTTTATTCCCGAGCTCAGAAAAACTAGTTAACTCTTATTCATCTTCATCATTGAGTCCCTCTGGGTTCTGATATTTTATTTATCAGAAGGTTCTCAGAGAGAGAAGAGATACAGAAGGAAGGAACGGCTGTGGGGTCCGACACATCGTGAATCCGCTCACTATTAAGATTTTCACCACTATTCTTCGTCTCACTCGGTCGTGTAAGTCAAACTCACAGAGACCCGGTATCGTTCTGGAGAACACGGTGAATTCTCTCCTCCTCGCTGAAGCCTTAATCCGCCACGCCCCCCAGCTTCTGGGATCATCCGACAAAAAGAACATTTCATGCTTCCGCCTGCTGTGACAGTTCGCACCCTTCCTCGCCAGCGCCGGAGCCACTGCCAGCCGTTTGCGAGGAGATCACATGACCGAATGCAAGTTATGTAAAGAAAAGTAAGACGGGCTAGAGAAAATTTCTTAAGTGGGTGAACTTTGAACAAAGGAGTGTTCTTCGGGTTCGGGTCAATCATTCTGACCTCTGACCTTTGTGATGGAGGGAAACTGTCTCACACCTGATGGAGGTTTCTCTTTTTAAAGCATCTTATTTGAGACATTCGTGACAATCACGCGCGTGGTGACATGGAACTCCTTAAAACAGGCGCCCTCATCTACCTTTACCTCCTTCGTCTCTCACGCTGCCTCGTCATCTCCCCTCCCTCCATCTGATCAAACATTCATGCGGCATGGGAATGTCTCTGAGTGCTCCTTTACTTCTCTTCTCCTCCCTGTCTATTTTCAGAGCTGCTTCCAACGTGAGCCGTAAATCACTGGTTACATAAGCTGCTGCCAGTCTCTAGCTCCTTCTTTCTCTCCTCCTCCTCCTCATCTCTGACTCTCTTTACTATCTAAACATCCCTTTCTCCTAATCCATCCTTCTTTCTCTCCTCCTCTTCCTCATCTCTGACTCTCTTTACTATCTAAACATCTCTTTCTCCTAATCCATCCTTCTTTCTCTCCTCCTCTTCCTCCTCATCTCTGACTCTCTTTACTATCTAAACATCTCTTTCTCCTAATCCATCCTTCTTTCTCTCCTCCTCCTCATCTCTGACTCTCTTTACTATCTAAACATCCCTTTCTCCTAATCCATCCTTTTTTCTCTCCTCCTCTTCCTCCTCATCTCTGACTCTCTTTACTATCTAAACATCCCTTTCTCCTAATCCATCCTTCTTTCTCTCCTCCTCCTCCTCATATCTGACTCTCTTTACTATCTAAACATCCCTTTCTCCTAATCCATCCTTCTGTCTGTGACTCCCCGCTCCTCAATATTTTACTCCTCTGCTTATCAGCTGTCTCACCCTCCTCCATCTGTCTGTCACCCCCCACGTTGTGCATTCTTCTGCAGGCTCCAGCTGAGAGAGTGAGAGAGAGAGAGAGAGAGAGTGAGAGCAAGAGCCTCTCTTTAGAGAGAGTGAGAGAGAGAGAGAGAGAGAGAGAGAGCAAGAGCATCTCTCTAGAGAGAGAGAGTGAGAGAGAGAGACTGAGTGCGAAATAGAGAATCTCTCAGTCTAGAGAGAGAATCTCTCTAGACTGAGAGATTCTCTCTAGAGCGAGGGAGTGACAGAGAGAGAGAGACAACATCTTCCTAGAGCGAGAGAGAGAGAGAACTCTCAATGATGCATGAGGTGTCGTCGTCGTCGTCCCCCCCTTAAATGAAGAAGACATCCCTCAGGTTTGCTGCCTTATGAAGACTAAATCTTCCACAAGCTGAAATAACAAATCAATCAGCTGGATGTAAACTGAGTATATATATTTATATATATAAATCTATATATATATGTATATATGTATATATATATACATGTTTATATAGATGTATATATATATTTATAGATATATATGATGCGGTAAGTCTGTGATGGGTGGAGAACAAACAGGTTCTGTGTATGTTGTGTGTAGGAGGACTGCTCTAGGCTTCTGCAGGGTTCTGTTGCCGGAGCAACCGCCTCAGAACTGCGGGTGGAGGGGAGAGTTACACAGGGGTGGAGGTGCTGAAGAAAAAAGGGAGATCTTACTGCTCTGGAGAGTTGATATCCTCCAGCGGACCTCTGTTTATCCTGGAAGGGTCCATAGAACCCCACTGGGCCTGAGGCTTCTGCTCCAGGTGGTTCTTTAGTATCGACTTTTCTCCGTCTGCAGAAGAGAAACACGTTTGCGTCATGAAAAACGATGATGCCAACTGGACTACGAGAAGAGGCACATGCTCAGGTAGACCAGAGTTTAGTTGCATCTGTTTAGTCTGGATCTACATTTGTTTCCTCCAGCTTCCTGAGAGAGGAGGTGACTTTTGGAGATGTTTTTCTCAGAGTGGTGAACCTCTGCCCATCTTCTCCTTTCAATCCCTGAGCTCCTCTCACTGCCTTGAGAGGAGCTCGAGATGACTCCTCTCATCTCGAGATCCCATACAAATTAATTTTTATTCTTCAAACGTTACTTTAGGGGATCTCTGAGTTTTTGATTTCACAATCACCAGACAAGGTGTCTATTTTTTCATTTTTTATTTTATTTTTGGCGAACACAACAAGCTTCCGTAGAACGGGACAAACATGTCCGTCATAACTGGGTTTTTTTTCCCTCAAAATGAAGCAGCTGGCATCATTTGATCACATCACATAAACAAGGTGATAATTAAAACCCCAGTGAGGGGTAAATTAAAAAAGGGATCGAGATGGAAAGAGAAGAGAGGAAGGTGAAGGGGAGAAAAATAATTCTAGAAAATAATTCTTATTTTCCTTCAGTGCAAAAGTCCTGGCTCTAGATTTGCCCCAGATTTTCCTGGGACACGCCGACCCGATTCGTTGATCACGGCGCTCCAAACCCGCTCGGACTACTTTGGAGCAGACGTGTCTTCTTTAAATGTTGGAGGGGGAAGAAAAAGAAAGAAAAGAGCCTAAAGCTTGTAGATCTCCAAGCTGTGATAAAAACACAGACTCTGATATTTATACACTTCGTTGTGGATTCAGAAGAAGTTCTGGTTCTACTAAAACTGGTTCTAAAAAAAAAAAAAAGGAAACAATGAAAGATACTAAGAGGCTGTGAAACAATGGAGAATAAAAAAATATATTTATAGAAAGAAAAACAACAGTGTTTTTTTTTTTAAGGCGGCATGAGAGGAACGCCATCAGAAATATGCTGATTATGCAAATTTGTATACTGGCCCATTTTCTGTATTTTCCAGTTGTCGTTTTTCCAAATCTTTATTATAGCGTTAAATGTTACACTGTAAAAATATTTATTCAGTAACAGTGAGGTTACTAAATTTTCTTTTTTAAAAAGTCAATAAAATTCATGTGAATGCTTTTAAGAATTCTAGTGGGAAAAATTTGTTTTACCCCACTGGCAGATTTTTTTTTTTTTTACTGATTTAAAGCCAATCTGATATAATTTAAGAATATTTGGCTTATTTCTAGTATGTTTTGTTTTTTTGCAGTGCAGTGTGTCACTTTTTTTACTGTCAACTGCTGGTGTTGTGCAGCGCTGCCATGTTCTGGCACATATTCATGAGGACAGCCAGAGAGAGTGTGGAAGAGAGGGAGTGTAGAAACAGAGAGAGAGTGTGGAAGAGAGAGAGTGGAAAAACAGAGAGAGAGTGTGGAAGAGAGAGTGTGGAAGAGAGAGTTTGGAAGAGAGAGACTGGAGAGACACAAAGAGTGTGGAAGGGAGAGAGTGTGGGAGAGAGTGTAGGGGAGGGACAGAGAGAGTGTGGGAGAGAGAGTGTGGGAGAGAGTGTAGGGGAGGGACAGAGAGAGTGTGGGAGAGAGAGAGTGGGAAAACAGAGAGAGAGTGTGGAAGAGAGAGAGTGGAAAAACAGAGAGAGAGTGTGGAAGAGAGAGTGGAGAGAGAGTGTGGAAGAGAGAGTGTGGAAGAGAGAGACAGAGAGAGAGTGTGGAAGAGAGAGTGGAGAGACAGAGAGAGAGTGTAGAAGAGAGAGAGTGGAGGAGTGGAGCTTCTCACCCTCTGAGTGAGTGTAATAGCTCTTGACATGGCGTTCTACTCTTATAACAGCCACTCATCCAAAGCCCTCCGAAACATTTAGACCGGCTCTCTTGAGAATACTGATGGTGATGATGATGATGATGACAATCAAGCAGATGCAGAGAGAGGCAGGACAAAAGTTTATGTGCTGGTAATCTTTAAAGGAGACTTGATGACCTGGGATTATATTTCCATAATGTGTGTTTGATTGGCGTTTGTGACGAGCGCTAATGTGTCGCTCTTTGTCTGGGCTCGCTTTTCTCAGAACTCCTCCTCCGCCCACGGGATCATTTTCCTGAAACCTTCAACAACCTTCAGAATAACACACCGCTCTCTGGGCGGAAAAAAAAGGGAAAAGCTGGAATAGTCAAACATCGACTCGCTCTTCCTCGTTCACTGCCTCTCTCCCTCAGCTCACCCACTACATCTTACATCCACTACAGATATTTACATATCTGTTGATTATTGCTGCTTTGAGAGGGTTTCTGCTGTCGCGGTGAGAGTCGGGTCAAGATTCAGTGGTCTGGTGCTGCCAGGGTTCCTTTGGGCACATATGTTTATGCCCAGCAGCTTTGCTGGAATCTGTGAGGAATCCCGGTTGAATCCCGAATGTGTTGCTTACATTTGATGGTATTGTTGAGCTGAGGTTTTAGGGTCAGGGGCCGGACCTGAACCCTGGCCCCCCTCCTTTGAGGGTCGACCGCTACACCCACTGCGCTAAAACCGCTCCACATGTACCGTGCTAGAGGACAGCTTAACCGTTGGATAAAACCCTGAAAGCTCAGGTTGGGTATCCACGGCCCGACACTTCTTGTGTGCGTTTTAACTCGCCGCCATCAGCTCAAAGCTTAAATATGAACCTTAGAGCTCGATGATTTCCACATCTTCCTTATAGTCTTCCTTAACTTTATCCCTTCTTTTACCTCTCAGTTACACAAGTGCAAAACACAAGGCTTATAGAAATACCAAACTAGGCGCATGATGTCGTCCCCGACAGCAAGGTCGTATCCCCGAAAAGTCGCCTATCCCCTGCGTTGTACAAGAAATCCCCTTGATTATTTCGTGAAAAAAACTCTCCCTAGTCGGTAAAATATGATATATTAGAGTAAAATACAATATATAAAAGATAGATCTCCTCATGTCGATTCATAAACACCAAATTTGGGCTAAACTGGATCAACGGTAAGAAAGGAAAACAGTATTGTTTACAAAAAACAAACTCCCCTTGGTGAGTAAAATAGATTTTCCCTGGAGTCGATTCTTATTCTCAATTTTTTGACTAAATCGGACCAACATTTAGAAGGTTCTGTCTGAAAACCTTTGGAGATAAAGCTCCCCCTAGTGCCAGAAATACACAGCCAAATTTACCAAAAATCAATCCAGTTCTTCCTCACACTAAGGTATATGGGGTTATTAGATCCGAGAAATGAAACAATAAAATAATTTAGGAATTATTGCGTCAACACAGCGATGATGTCATAACAACCCCTCGACTTTTCGGGGGTTATGAATGCTAAATGGTTAATGCTTATTTTAAAAATCAGGGAATCGCGAACCCACTTTATCACATTTACCGTTAAGCAGTTTACAGGAGCGAGTTTGGAATGTGTAAATCTCGCTAAGCAGCGATGGCGTCTGCAGCTGCTGGGGCTAATCTGGTGACTCAGAGACTCGCTGTCAGACAGACAGTTTCCCTTCTTCACCTGCAGCCGACACAAACTCCAGCAACGGAAGAAAGAATAAGAAATAAACCCAGGTAAGAAATAATCCTTCGGGCGGAATTAAAATCCTTTTTTACTAAAGCCACCAAATATGCGAATGCAAATTCCAGTTGCGAGAAATGATTATTGGATAGAATATATGTTGTGATTTCACGTTCTGTGTGTTACTGCGGTCATTAACTGCATCGGACTGAATCACACAGACAGGAAGTGAAGTCTTATCGTACAGAACAGATCAGTCGGATATGAATGTTGGTAAATATACGACTTATGTCCCGCCCACACGTTTTTATACGACTTACGCCCGTCTGCATTGTACATGGGTGCTTTTAAAAACGTGCCATTTATTATCCGCGTTTGGACGTAGCATAAACAGCGCTGCTTTCAGCCTTGCTAGGTGAACTTTTTCCGTGTTCATGCCTTTATTTAAGTTTCCTCTTACCCTATACCGAGGATCCGAGGAGCCTGAATGATATACGGGGGCTACCTCTTCTACTTCGAGTTTTTCGGGCTTCTGATTGGCCATCATACATTTACGGTTGTAGATTTATCGCCCCCTGTTGGCTCGGCATACTCTTGACAGCGCTTGTCAGTGCGAGTGAGCGACCTCTTGTGGATGGTGGTACTTTCAAATTTTAAACTTCCATTTTTTCCACTTTGCCTTTGTCTATTTATATACAGCATATCCTGCTGCAATCCAGGTCTCAGCCACAGGTGGCAGCACTGAGCAGCACTGCAGTTTCTCCTGAACGGAAATCGTGAAAGAGGTAGTATGTCCAAATAGAGTTTAGTCACTGAACATATTTATATAGCCTGCAATTTTCATTGATCTAGGAATTTTCTATAAGATGAAAAATTCTCAGGTGTCTTAGGTGTTGAATGCCTGATGTGGGTGAGGTCACCGATTCTTCTTCAACGTCAAAGTTCTTCGTGAAAAACCTCCAGCCCCTTCCTCACCTTTTCCGTCTGTGAAGTTGCGAATGCTGAGGATGTTATTGGCGTCGGGGTAATGGTTCTGTTTGATGTAGGGGGTTTTCTCTGGGGTGTCCTGCAGCTGCATGGTCACTTCCTCCAGCTCCTTGTCCAGCTTTTTAAAACAGAAGAACACAGATATGTCACAACACGGTAATTATTTGTTCTTTAGAGGCGTAGAAGGTTGGAAACGTACGTAAAGTTTTTACTTTTAACAGACATCACCAGGTTAGTGAGTTACCCATAAGGCTTTTCTTATCTACTGTTATCAGGCTCTTTCTTTAAAAACAGCCTAAACTGCTCTGATCACATGACCGGCGCCACGCGTCAGATAATGGTCTCTTTTGCGCTCGTCATACAGCGGTTGACACCTGTTCCAACCTGAAATATTAATTCTGAATGACTTAAGCTTGAATGAAATGTAAACTCAAACTGTTCTTGGACTAAACTCCGCTCTGGAGTTGATTAGAACTTAAAAAAAAACACCAGTTAGATCATCTGTACAGAGTGTTTATCCTTCAGCTCAGACCTCCGTGATCCGCATACGGAGACGGTGGTTGTCGGTCTGAAGCCCGTCCAGCCGCGAAGTGTTCGCCTGGTTGACGCTGGTAACCGAGGTGGAGGTCTTGGAGTCTTCTTTCTTCTGGTTCTGGGTGAACTTTAGCCTCCGGTTCTGCGTGGCTGCGTCTGGGTTGGTTCTCATGGAGATGAACTGGAAGAGGAGTTAAGGGTGTGAGTCATCGCTGCCCTCTAGGGGAAAATCACACCAGCTGAATAATCCACACATGATTGGTTATGCCGCCGCTCCGGCCTACGGCGCCCTGCTGATAATTATCAAACACTTCCTGTTTAGTTTTTTTTGGCAAAGCAGATGAATCCATACGTGCCGGTTCACACAGAACCTGACCTTGGGAACGAAGACCAGGCAGAGGGTGATGGTGCTGCAGAAGATGATCACCAGCGCCACGATGCAGAACTGCACGTTGGGCTGGTCCCTCGTCAGGAAGGACACGGCGGCGCCGATGATGCACATGATCCCCACGTTGTAAACGCTCATCCCGATGTATTTGCTGTCGTTGAGGGCGGGGATGCTCACGTTCCGGGTCTCCCACGCCAGGAAACACCCGAAGAGCTGCCGGAGGAAAGAGAGGGAAGGACTTTTAGCGGGAATCTGAGGGGATTCTACACATTTTCAGGGAAAACTGAAAACATGGTAGGATTTTTAAATTTTGTGATGAAGGATAGGGAAAAATAGGAATATTATGGGATCATCACCGCGTCTGAGATCCTTCGTGTTACCGCGACAACTCTAGAACTCCTTCATCGATCGTTTTCAAATTTTATAATCTGATAGATCTGGGTGTGAGGAAGGACTGGTCGGATTTTGGGAAAGTTTGGTTGTATATTTTGAACACTAGGGGGAGCTTTATCTCCAAAGGTTTTCGGGCCATATTATCACAACTGCTCCGATTCAGTTCGACTCCTGGAGATCATATGTATAATATATATATAAAATGTTGCTCTAATAGCACACATTTCTCTTTTTTTTAAATGAAAAATACTGAGTACGTAACATTTAATGTGAGGAGTTCAATCAGGGGGATTTGGGATTAGCGGACGACGGCATAGTTCTAGTTTTTCTTCTTCTAATGCTCACTACTTGTTGCTCTTCATAAATACTAATGGACTGCTGGCTGCCAGAAAACATTTCACTCTGCTTTAAGCAGCTCTGAAAAATTGAAGAAAACACATTTTTTGCGCGATGCCTCCCCTCTGTAAGATAATCTAAAGACGGTCCTCCGACGCAGCCTTAGGTTTCATGCTCCTAAGGTTTGTTTAGCGGGAGCTGTTTGTTTGGCGGAACATTAGGGGTTTTGAAGCAGCGGAAGACTGCTGAATAATTCACGCCGCGCTATGAAAATGGCCTGCCTGCCTTCCATGAGCTCTAAATGAGAGTTAATGGAATGACAAGCAGCAGAATCGAAGGTCATGAAGGATTACAGCTTCTCCTGCATGCAGGTTTGCTCTGTGGATGCCAGGCGATGGTCGTCTGTGTCTGTGTTCTGTAATGTGAGATGAAGGAGAGAATGAGTCAAAGCTGATGCTGTGATGTTCCTCTCCATGCCTCATGATGAAGTCCGCCTCAGCAAATCAGCCTTTTCCTGTGCACCGCTACTTTGCTGCCATCTTCTTTTTTATTTTTTTTATTTTGACCTCAAACCCCCTTTAACTCTTTTTTTCCTTATTCTTTTTTTCTTCCTCCCATCCCTCTGTCTTTAGCACAACTCTGGTTTTACTCTGCGGCCTCTGAATTCCATCAAGCTGCTGAAGAAGCTCTAGCTCACTCCGTGTCAAGTCTTCAACCCACACCAAGAAGCAGGGGAATCATTTTTGGACCAAAAGGGTGAGATTTAATTTTTAATTATTCTTTTATTATATCTGCAGTACACCTTCCAGCCACATGAGGGAGCGGTTCTAGTCCAGCCAATCACAGCGCGACATTGGAGGCCAATCAGGCCGTGATGTTCTGAAATTGTTGTGGGAGACTGGATGCTGGACCCGATACACCTGACTGGATCTGAATGTTGCCCAGCTGATTACAACATGCGATCTAATATGGAAGCCCAGTGTTGCCTATGTTCTGTTTGTTTTATTGATGAGAAGTAAACATGAGTCCGTCAGTTATGCAGGAATGTACTTAATGTGTTACTTACAAAGTACTTAAAATGTGTTTATCGTTTTAGTGACGTTTGCCTGATTACTAAATTAAAAATGTGAACGTCTTTCGGGGCGTGGCAGTTAACTAAATGACCTTATTTGGTCGTATCTGTTTTGAAATGGCAGCTTTACATATTTAAGATAATAGACGATACAGACAGCAGCGAAAAATGGTCAGAACGTTCATTTATGAAAATAATCGTGCAATTTACAGATTTGGTCTGTTCTGATTTGGGTCACGATGGTTTGTTTTTTAAAAAATGCGGGTCCCCAGAGAAAGTTTTTTTTTTGCAATTTCTGTGGTACTAGGTTTAATTTTAAAGGTGCAAAGATTACATATTTGTCATTTTTAATTCCTGATTAAAAAAACAACATTATTATTTCTTTAATAAAATAGGGTCAAAGAGTTGAAAAACTGAATTTTGTCACAGCTTTTGGCGATAGAACTTGAACTGACTGATCGGTCATTCAAATGCTCTGAAAAGCGGAATTTGATTCTCAGGTGTTAAACGTAGATACAAGAAAAATGAATTATAATTAAATCATTTAGAAAAAAAACAAAAACAAAAGTTTGGTTCTTAATTGTAAAGTTTTTGTTAACATTTCGGTGGTTTAAGGTATAAATAAATATGTTTATGTACATATTTGCCTTTAGAGGTGCAGAGATGTTTATTTGTATTATATAGTGGAATACTAGAAGTGCAACAAGCTAACTTGATAGTGTAGTTTTACAGTAATTATGGGATGGATTATTGTATGATTTTCCGTGCATTCCTCCATCATGTTGAACTATTCCTTTAAGGACACTCATAGGTAGTCATGGTAACACAGTTTTTCTTTTTCACACATGGACTCGAATGGACGCAGAAGAAAATAGCTGCTCTCAAGGTCATGTCTCGGTTGGCTGTGAACAATTAAAGCGCCGCAACCAAACGCACTATTCTGGAATAGATTCATTCCTGTTGGTGGAGTCGGTCCCAGCCTCTAGCAGCTGACGGTGTTTATTTCCCCCGTGTTTTCATGACACAACCCGAACGCTGGGCTTAGACTGCACATCGTTTGAGTCGTGGCCGTTTAATTTCAGCTCACGCTGTACCAATCCAACGATTGCGGAAGCTCGCGATTGGCGTGCTCACACACTGTGCGACCCGTCCGACTCCTGCAGCCTGTTGTCGCTATTTAAAAGCTAGCTATCAAGTTATTTAGCTTGCTGGCTAGCAGCTTTCTGATACTTACTAGCCTTCCTTTTTTCTTCTTTGCTGTGCACTTAAGACCAGCTACAACCTGAACGTTGTACTTCATGGCTACTTGTTTTTCATTCTCCTCATGACGAGCTGTGTCGCCATGGTAACTCGGACGCTCAGGGCTCAAATCGTACAGTATAGGCCCGGTTTCAGGCTCCTTGAAGAGCAGTTTGTGGCTGGTAGCAACTGCACAGCAAGGATGGAAGAAGAAATATCGTTGCCTGTCAGAGCGGTGCTAGCTAGCTATCAAGTTGACGCTCCAGAGAGTCAAACGCAGCTAGCATACCTCCAGTCCAACTGTCCACAGCATCCTAGCAACCGACTAGTCCATAAATACTAGCGCCTCTTTTTTTAAAGAGGTTTTGGCACACGGCATAGCAAAGGCAATCAAATAAGCTAATTTCTGTCTTGTTAGCATGTTGCGAGCTAAACTTCCTCCTGCCTCTGAGCTTTCAAACAAATCTTTATTCACAGCTGCCAGTAGCGACAATGGTCTGCGGGGGGCCGACCGAAGTCGGGAGCTGCCGCAGACGATTAATTCGTACAGTTTGTTTTAAATGAATTACACTCACTAAAATTGACTCTGTTATTAAGTCTAAGTTAAATTAAGCTGGAATTTAGTTTCACGTTGTAGCTTGGGAAGACATCTTTATTGTTCTAACTCTTTCTAAACACACAGAAAAAAACCTTTTCAATTTTTGACCCCAATGTAGACGGGGCCCCTTTAAGCCGGGCGACACGGTACGATTTCAGCCCGATTCACATTTGCTACAGAGCCTCAGGACTGCCGGGCCGTCTGACGGTGTCAGTCCTTTGTCATTTGTCGCGGGGTCACAGGGGTCGGACGATGGAAAGGTTTTCTGGCGTGTCAGAAACTTTGGCAGGGCTTCTATTGGATTGGTCCTGAGGCTCAAGGTCGGGCTGAAATGGTACGCCCCGGCTGTAGAGAGGTATAGAAGTGAACAGATGACTCAAATCCAGAGTTGACTTCTCTCACCATCAGCAGTCCCTTGTAAGCGTAGACGATTCCCAGCCAAATGGTCATGTGGGTGTTCTCACAGTGCTCCAAGAACGGACGGATGGCGATGTCTCGGCCTTGGGGGTCCGCCTGTCGAGGAAAACAACCACAAGAAGAGAAAGAAAGAGAACTGAATACAATCTCTCACCAGAAAGCATTTTAAATATTTTTCCAGGGGAAAATAATGATATTAATGAGCGACTCATTTAAAAAAAGCAAAAGCCAAACGGGTTTAATTTGTTTTAGGATAAACAGAACTCGGAAGGAAAACCGGTGGAGCAGCTGAGGAGGAAATGCGTTTTTTGTTTTTGAATTTTGCACTCAGCAACTAAATGACGCAGATTGTCCGATGCTAATTAGAAGGAAGGGTGTCAGCGATGAAACATCCAGGTGTGTAATCAAACTGTTTCCCATCACGGCCACTGGCTCCTCCAAAGTCGACTGAAGTTAAATTAATCCACGCTTAGGATGCTAATGGGCGCCGCTAATGAAGCCTATTCATTAATGTGATTTACACCTTCTCCTCGATTTCTTCGCCCTCACTCACTCTCTCTCTCTCTCTCTCCCCACTCTAGTCCTGACTCTTCATCTCTGCAGCTCTTCCTTTTCCATCCTCTTCTCTGTGAAACCGCCGACTCACCGGCTTAATTAGCGCATGAGGTGGATTTTAAAACTCTTAAAACATCTTATGTCTTTTTAATTAGAGAATTTTAGGTTTGTTTGTTTCTTAATATAATGACGTGAAAAACACACACATCCATCACGCGTCAGCTAGCCCCCATATTCTCCATTTCCCCGTTTAAGTAAACTGCAGCTGGATAGCAAAGAATTATTGGCAAACTTTTTTTCTAAAGGAGTAAAAAACAAATGATCTTTAATTCAAATTACTCACCAAACTGTAACTTCTAACTCAAATAACAATATTAAAAAACAAAACACATTACAATCTACATTCTCAAATCTATTTTGATATTTTCGGTCTCTGCAGAGTCATCCGCCACCGTGACCAGTATCTAAACTCCAAAGGCCCGTACCGTTTGATGACCATTACCTCGAAGAGTCTGAAGTCAGAATTCTTCAACTCGTCTTATTTTTTTTGGGCTCAGCAGCGTCTTATTTGAAAAACTATTTCCTACAGAGTTCCACTCGTCATGAATAGTTTCGTTTATTCGGTTTCATCGCCGCAGCGCCGAGCAAACTCTAGCCACTAACAAGAAAACGATAAGACAAAATGTGATATAATGCTCATTAAGCTCTGGACTCTATCACTGCACAACACGCAGAAGCCCCCGTCTTTTTTTTTTAGTCCGGGCAGTTGCCAGGCAACAGGGCTGGAGGTGGCAGGTGGCAGGTGGCCTCAAAGCGGTAGGATGGCGGGGAAAGCGGCGTTTTTTTCCAGGTTTTTTCACAGCGTTAACCCTCTGAAGGGGTTTTTCTCTCTGGCAGGGCGGGATTGGCCGTAGAACCAGCAGAGGGTCTATGAAGAGATGATGAGGCGAGGAAGGGAGGAAGAAGAAAGGCAAAGTAGGGGGGAAATTATTGAGAGAGACGGAAGGATGAGATGAGATTCAGGCAGAGAAAAGTTTGGACGCACCTTTCAACTAACTTGAATGAGAAACTATGTCCAAACTTTGGACTGAAACTGTTCTGGTACTGATATCATCAATAGGTCCACGCTGACGCTGAAGGGCAGATTTATTTAGTATTTATACATACGGCCCAAATTAGGACTTAATCGGAGCAACGGTCGAGAGAGTATGAGCCAAAAAGTTTTTGGAGATTAAAGCTCCCCTAGTGGTGGAAATATGCTACTGATCTTTCCCAAAATCAACACAGTTCTTCCTCGCACTCAGGCTGGTCAGTCAGGCGAACATTCAATCATTCTCTGGCAATGTTAAGAAGAGATTAAAAAGAATGAGAAAGAGAGGACTGGAACCTGGAGAGGGGTGGTGCGGGTGGAGCGTTTGACTTGGTATAATGGCAGTAAAATATAGAAATAACAAAAATGGCAGTAGAGGAAAATGAAGGAAAGTCACTTAGTATTCTTCTTTTTCTTCTTCTTCTTTGTCATCTCCTTCTACATCTTTGTCTGATGGTCGGTGGCGTTTTGAACGGCAGTGGGCATCATGTTTATTGGATGCCGCGGTATAAAATCCTTCGGACTCCAGTCCCTGTCTAAAATTAATGTTTTAAGAAATGTGAAAGATTGCAAAGTGTAAAACGCGTGATGAAAATCGTAAGCATTTAAATTGGTTTTAAAAGCGACCCGAGGTTCCATTTGTATCGTACCGGCGCTATTCAAGTTTAATCTTACGTTTATAGCCACGTGGAATGTGGAAAGCGGGAAAAGCTCCTGCGAGTATTAAGTACATAGAGGAATATCAGAGGCATGGAGGTATTTAAAGAATGAATGAGGGGATGGAGGAAAGCCAGGATGAGAGATTTAGAGGGTGGCAGGGGAGAAAACACATCAAAAGCACGGAGGGCAAAGCGATAGGGAGATGAAAGGCGTCCTGGTGCCACGGTAAATTGTAGAAAATCATTGGGAAAAAAGCAGCAAGCGCCGCTTTTCTGTGAGATTCTGAAGAGCTTTAATGGCCTTCGGACCGGCAGATAGGAGACGTGATAGTGGGCGATTACCTCGGAGGGTTGACAGCAGTCTTCTCAAAACGGAAGAGTTCATATGCAATTAGGAGATATTTTTGACGCTCAAGTCCAGCCATAAACCAGACGGCACCTCTTCATCGCCTCATCGGTATCAGACCTCTTCTTTTTATCCTGCCCTGTATGTTTGGAACGGTGCCACACAAACGTGTTTCATTATTTATCACTATAAGTATATTATCTGTACCGTTGGAGAGAGCTGTAGCTCTATGTATCATAGCTCTATGTATCATATCCCCTCACTTATCTGCCCTGGATGAGACGTCCTCACTCGGGTTTTGAGAGTTTCTGGGTCCCGGTGTGTGTTTGGACTTAAACAGCAGGTACTGGTCTGAGGGTGGAGGTTTTCACTAAACTTCAATGTTAAGGCTTCCATTCATAAAAACCCAATATGGACTAAATCCCCGCAAACTTATTCGGAATAAACTTCCCCCTATTATCAGTTCTATACAACCAACCTTTCCTTAAATCAGTCCAGTTCTTCCTCAAACTCAGTTCTATTGGGGTATATCATTTGGAAATGATTAATGAAATGGTTTTTGAGTAATGGCATTACTCCAAGGAGCTTCAGCGGCGGTACCGTCACTGAGAAGTCCGGTTATTTCTGGTGTGGTAGTCAGATGTAGGGATGGTACTGCCATCCTTTTCTTGTTTGTGGAATCGGATGGAGGTCGTTTTCAAAGAGCGTCTGATACCTCCGGTTTGACTCGTTCTACCTGCGTGTCAGGTGAGAAGTTGTCCGTCAGGGACGATTCCGTAGAATGAGGTTAATGAGGTTCTGGTAACTTGTTGAATCCTTTAATAACCTCCAAACAAAAGCCCACGGGTTTTTGCCACCACCTATTGGCCACATAAGAGTGTCTTTACCCTTCTCACCATTCATGTGACCCAAACATCTGGATAGGTACAGGACCCAGTCGTCACCCTCGGATATAGTGCTGGGTGGGCCAACGACCTCATCCAGTCTGGTGCTAAGGTGCTAATTACCTCACAGGAGGTCAAGTACTTGAACTCCTCTCAGTCGGTGAAGTGAACTGAGGACACACCTTGAACGGGAGGTGGAAGTGTTCGAAATTAAAAAGAAGAGCTTTGGCCTCGTGACGGTGACCTGGATGGGTGGGATCCTAAACGGTGGTACGGGTACAGACGAGAACTCGTGTAGCCTAGTTGAAGAAAAAGGAATGAGAGAAGGAGTGAAATGGAGAAGAACCCAGTGAGAAAGGGTTGAAAAAAGCGAGGGAGGTGTTTGTGTGGAAGGGAGCCGAGGGGGGAGGAGGGAGGAGGGAGGGTGGCGTGCCCCCAGTCAAGGCTGACCTACATGCAAGGGGGGCCATGGTGGCAGGGCAGCAAGACGCCGATGGCACTGCAAGCCATGTGGATCTCAGCCATCCCTCTTCACAAAGTGTGTGTGTGTGTGTGTGTAAACACTATGTAATATGTGTGTGTGTGTGAACACTATCTATTATATGTGTGTGTGTGTGTGTGTGTGTGTGTGAACACTATGTAGTATGTGTGTGTGAACACTATCTAGTATATGTGTGTGTGTGTGTGTGTGTGTGTGTGTGTGTGTGTGTGTGAACACTATGTAGTATGTGAGTGTGAACACTATCTAGTATATGTGTGTGTGTGTGTGTGAACACTATGTAGTATGTGTGTGTGTGAACACTATCTAGTATATGTGTGTGTGTGAACACTATCTAGTATATGTGTGTGTCTGTGTGAAAACTATCTAGTATGTGTTAGTGTGTGTGTGTGAGCACTATGTAGTATGTGTGTGTGTGAACACTATGTAGTGTTTGTGTGTGTGAACACTATCTAGTGTGTGTTTGTGTGTGTGTGAACACTATCTAGTGTGTGTGTGTGTGTGAACACTATCTAGTGTGTGTGTGTGTTATCGTGTGTGTGAGCACTATCCAGTGTCTGTGTGCATGTGTGTGTCTGTGCTTGTGTTGAAGAGCTTGTGTTTGTGTGTGAACACTGTGTAGTGTGTGTGTGTCTGTGTGTGCATGTGTGTGTCTGTGCCTGTGTTGAAGAGCTTATGTGTGTGTTTGTGTGTGAACACTATCTAGTATATGTGTTTTTGTGTGTATGTGTGAACACTATCCAGTGTGTGTGTACATGTGTGTGTCTCTGTGCTTGTGTTGAAGAGCTTATGTGAGTGTTTGTGTGTGAACACTAGTGTGTGTTGGTGTGTCTGTGTGCGAGTGCCTGTGTTGAAAACTGTGTGTGTGTGAACACTATCTAGTGTGTGTGTTTGGAGCCTGTGTTGAAGAGCTTGTGTGTGTGTGTGTCTGTATTATGTAGTGTGTGCGTGTATTATCTAGAGTTTGTGTGTGTGTGTATTATCTAGTGTTTGTGTTTGTGTGTGCGTATTATCTAGTGAGTGTGTTAGTGTGTGTGTGTGTATTATCTAGTGTTTGTGTGTGCGTGTGTGTGTGTATTATCTAGTGCGTGTGTGTGCGTGTATTATCTAGTGTTTGTGTGTGCGTGCGTGTGTGTATTATCTAGTGAGTGTGTTAGTGTGTGTGTGTGTGTATTATCTAGTGTTTGTGTGTGCGTGTGTGTGTATTATCTTGTGTTTGTGTGTGCGTGTGTGTGTATTATCTAGTGTTTGTGTGTGCGTGTGTGTGTATTATCTTGTGTTTGTGTGTGTTTTACTGTAGTGTCCTAGTGGCTGGGTGATGAAGAGATTCCACTCCACTGCATCTTTACAGATATTTTTCTGACTGACTTAAAGAAGGAGAGTGAGGGGGGGGGGAATAAATAAACAATAGAGAAATCTACTTGAAATAAATGAAAAAAACATAATCCTCCCCCCTACCCACACCCACACACACACACACACACACACACACACACACACACTCCTTCAAATCTTTAATCTTCATTAAACTAAAGCGTTCACCTGTCAACATGGACTTTAAATCCCTCCTCTGACTCTTCCTCTTCCTCACCGATGATGATAAAACTGATCTCTTCTTCTGAAAGCTTTCTGTCTACTTCTAAATATTTCTGCTCTCCTGCATACTTCTACGTCTTCCTCCCTCTTCCTTCACGCGTTCCCGTAATCCCATTTGTGGACTAATCCTTCCGATGGAACCGCGGCCCAATGACCCCATAACCACCACTGGGCCCAATTGGCAGAATAAATTCTGAAAGGAAATGTATTTCTCCTCCTTCTCAGCAAGAAACCGGCGCAGCGGCGTTTTGACAAAAGACGTCACGTTGTTCCGACTAACCGGCCAGCGTTCACAGACTGGAACGATTTGGAGCTTCATGCTGGGGAACCGACAGCCGGGCTCCGTTTTTTCCTCTCTGCACATCGATGATTGTTAGCGATCGCAGGAGCCGCTCCTCGTTTCCCGTTCTGTCTCCTCGACATGCTTTAATCTCATTTAGTCTTGATGTGTTTTTGTATTTGTCAAGTCCCGCGTTTACCCGAGAACGATATTTGAGTCGCCTCTGCTGGCGTCGTCAAGCTACTGCCAGCGGCTTTTCTGACAGCCGCGTCGGAACGCGGCAGCGTTACCCATCGGCCGTCCTGTTATTCCCCTTGAAGCCGATGTTGGTTGAGTACCGCCATGATGAAATGTGAAGTTAACGAGATGGAGCCGGTTTGGTTAAAGGTGGAGATAAAAAAAAAACACAATCATTTATTTATTTTTCCCAGCGTAACTTCAAAAGGAGACACTTCAAAGAATCGGTGCAGGAGCGACGCCGACACACAAACACACTAATGCTGCACACACCCACTTTACATTCTGACACTGTGGGCCTATGATGTCATCGCTGACAGCAGGGGTATGTCCCAAAAAAGTCCCCAATCCCCTGCATTGTACAAGAGAACCCCTCCTTGTTGACGTTCTCGAATCAAATGTGAAGTTATGTCTGAAGAACATTGTGTTTTTTTGCCCCCCCCCGCAAGAAAGCAGCTCCCAGAAGGAAGTCAAATCTAAACTTTTAGGGTAAAATATGATTTATAAAAGACAGATCTCCTTCAGTTTCTTCAAATGCAACGAATTTGGACTAAACCGGGAAGTTATGTGAGAAAAACTACGTCCTTCGACAAAAAAAAGAAGGTCCCCCTAGTGAGTAAAATATGAACTATTAGAGTAAAATGTTAATTCAAGGGCGTCTCCCTTTGGAGATGTTTTCAAGAACATCAAATTGGGAGGAACCAATTCCGGAATTCCCTGGAGAGACTATATATATATATATCCTCTGGCCTGAGAACTCCTCAGGGTCCCCCAGGACGAGCTGGAGAAAGTTGCTGAGTAGAGGGAAGTCAGGAATGCCCTTCTTAACCCTGCTGTAACTATGACCCGACCCCGGATAAACCAAAGAACACAGACGGATGGATTGACATACAGAAGAACAAACTCCTCCAGCACCAAATGTGGACTAAATTAGACCAACGGTGGAGAAATTAAGGCCCAAACACTTTTGGAACTAAACCACCTGGTGTCAAAAATATACAACCGACCTTTCCCAAATTCTAACTCGTTCTTCTTCAGACTGAGGTTTACGTTGGTAAATAATTTGAAAAGGATCAATGCCTTAGTTTTTGAGTTATAGCCTTAAAACGAAGGATCTGCGGCGCACGCGGCTCTAAAATGATGATGATTCCATAATATCCCTGACTTTACAGCGGTATAATCAGGACATACACAAAAGCAATGAAAGCATTGAAATCCTCATGATATACGCACACAGTGAGACACACACACACACACACACACACACACACACACACACACACACACGGGTACAGCTCCCCGAGCCCCAGCAGGGAACTGCCTTAACTGATTTATTAGGAGCTAAACGCGTCATTAGTGTAACCGGCTAACCCTGAACATTGGGCTCATTAGAATATGCAAATGCGGCGTACAGCCTGGCGCTCTGCTAGATTACCGGCTCAGGCTTTCGTTATCGTTGGCTCCA
This sequence comes from Lophius piscatorius, assembly GCA_009660295.1. Lineage (NCBI taxonomy): Eukaryota > Metazoa > Chordata > Actinopteri > Lophiiformes > Lophiidae > Lophius > Lophius piscatorius. The sequence continues at coordinate 5,010 of VRLP01003321.1, read as the reverse complement.
ACTGCTTTTATGGGCGCTACCCTTTAACATAACTCCCTGTGTCAGTGCTAGCTTTGCTCAAAGCTCCCATCTGCACACCGTGGCTCAGGGCGGCGTGTTGGCTGTAAGTGTAGCTTCCTTATGTCATCGCTGCCACCGCTGCAGAGGAGGAGGAGGAGGAGGAGGAGGGAGGGTACGTGGTTACCGAAGAATGTAGACCGTTGGGTGGATTAGGTATATTTCTCCGGAGCGAGTGTAATACCGGAGCGGTGGGAATAGTGATAATGAGATCTGTAAATTTGCTGGAAGGAGAGGGGGAGTTCTTTGGGGGTTCAGTGGTTCATCACTGCTGAGGCGTGGAAGAACGTTTGGACCCATCTGTGGATAATTTGAGAGGTAATCCAGGTCTTTAAAGGAAAGTCAGATTGAAGGTCTTTTTTCAGGAAACTCCGTCTACGCAGGCTTCAACCACTTATTTGAGCTTTTTCTGGATTTGTCGGTTTTTGCATGATTACCGATTAGAAGTTTTGAGTGTCACGCTAGGTCACGTTAGGTCACGACATGACATCACGCTCATGTTATGATGTCATGCTCATGCCGTGATGTCATGCTCATCTCGTTGTCACTAGAATGGTTTTTGTAGTTCTATTTTTAATTAATATATAACGGTACTATAACTGGTGGGAAATTTGGACCACATGGGAATTCCCCTAAATCCATCCACTTCTTCCTCACACTAAGATCTATGTCGGAACAGAATCTGGATTTGATCCGTGAAGTCGTTTTTGAGTTATCACGTTTACGCCGCGGAACCGCGGACGCAATAATGACGATTGCATCGCATCCTTCGACATTTTTGAGGATATAACGATAAAAATATAATTCCACAAACTGTTTGAAAATGCAGCGTCTTTATCTCCAGTTATCTAAATCCAAACCTAAAAATACCCATCGGCATGTTGCCACTTCACTAAAAAAAAACAAAAAAACTAACTGAAGTAAAGATTTTAGATTGTCTGTAAAAATGAAGCAAGGGAAATCGAATCCGCCGGGATTCACAAACGCTCCTTTAACACCTGGGTGTCCCCCTTACCTCCGGGACCACAATCAGGATTTGTAGCTGTATAGAAACTCATGAATCCTGGTCGACTCGGTGACAAACGGAAAGCACCCAGAACCAGGGATAAGCCCTCAGATATGACGAGTTACTCTCACACATCAACTCACCCTCAGCGCTCTCTCTCTCTCTCTCTCTCTCTCTCTCTCTGATTTTTTCTTCCAGCTATCCCCTGCTTACCAGCTCCCTCTCTCAAGTGTTTGAAATGGAGTTTTGTTCTGGCCGCTTTCCCATATTGGCAACAAGCCCGTTTACGATGACTCCGAACCGCATGTGAAGGTGGAACGACAATCCCGAAGACTGGTGGGAATGTTTGTCCAAAGCAAAGAAAAACACAGCACCAGATATTTTATCGGATTACTTTCCGGCAGGGAAACACACACACACATCTGTGACCTCGACCAAAACTGAAGTGGTGAACAGGTACTTCCTGTTTGACCGGGGTATAAATATGAGGTGACACAGACCTGATTCTCTCCGAGGTTCTTCAAGATGATGAAGACCAGAGAACACAGCAATGAGGAGCAAAGAAAAATTGGAGACAAACAATGGAGACAAGAACATCTCTCAGCAGTTCAAAATGTCAGTTTGAACAGTTAGATCAATAATGAAGAAGTTTAAAGAGACTGGAGATGTTAGACATCCGCCTGGAAGAGGACGTGTCTGCAAACTGACCCCACACACTGTGAGGAGGATGGTTGGACTGGATAAAGACTCTCCAAGGATCACAGCTAGAGAGGTCAGAGGTCATCTGAATCTCTGGGTCAGAAAGTCTCCCTAACCACCATCAGATGGCGCCGACACCAACACCAGCTGTTTGGGAGGGTAGTAAGAAAAAAGCCTCTGCTGTCGTCCACACACAAGCTAACGCTGCTACAGTTTGACAAACACCACTGAAACAAGGTCAGAGGTCAGATGAGACCGACATAGAGCTTTTTGGGAAAAATTTCTAAAGACATGGTTCCATGGACTCCATCAAACACCAGCAGATACTGGATGAAGACCCAAAAGTCTCCGTCAGGAACCTTAAAGTGGGTCGTGGTTGGACCTTCCAGCAGGACAATGTTCTGAAGATCACCTCAACATCAACCCAAGAATGGTTTAGAGATCACAGAATAAAGGTTCTGTCATGACCATCCCAGTCACCTGACCTGAACCCAACAGAACATCTGTGGGATGTGCTGCAGAGGAGAGTCCACCAGTGTGGACCTCAGAACCTGAAGGAGGTGGAGAGGTTCTGTGTGGATGAATGATCTCAGATCTTCTCCGTTTGTTCTCAGACCTCATCACAGACTACAGAAGGAGGCTGTTGTTGTGGCAAAAAGGGGGCGGAGCAAAATATTATATACAGAATGCCGTAACTGGAACACATGTTTTAGAGACAAATATTTGTTCTATGTTAAGAATGTAATATTTTAACTTTATTTTATTCTAATGAAAGATCAAGGGTATAAACAATTTTTTGTAAGGGTACCAATAATTCTGAAGGACACAGGAATCCATCCCACTGTGAAGGAGCGAATGTCCCATGTCAAAAAAACTTTTTCCATTGTTGCCTCATTATTTCCTCTTCACATTGTCTAAAAAAAAAACTTGCCTTTTGTATCACACAATATCTTCCTCCGGAAAAATTTCCCCGAAAACCGATCCGCCGTGTTAAACATTAATTGAACAGGCGGACCCGCTGCATTTAAATCTGCCTCCAGCGCGTGCAGCATGTTCACACAATGAATTAATTTGCTCGCAGATACTTGCCGCTTCAGTAACTAATAACATCAAATGCAACAGTGATTTAACAGAACAAGAATGCCGACTATAAATGACCTATTTCCACCCCGCAAACATTCCCTGGTTTTTTTAAATTTCTCTTCTTCTTATTCCTTTTTGCAGGAGGAGGAAATTGGATGTGGGGAAAATCCCCACTGGACGTCTGTTTGATCGGCCGCGATGCACACGGAAATCAACGCAGAACCCTTCACCTCCAGCAAAGGGAACCGGCGCCGTCCTCTTTTGAGGAACCGGCCTTCTCTTTGTCTTCCTCGGTGTCCCTCTTCATCCGTCCCTGCAAACCGCGGGGAGTAATTGGGTCCTTTGAGGCGCCGAGTTGCCATGAGCACCGTGTTGTGGTCGCTTAATTGGCTGTGTTATTCACAAAACAAGCCGCATGTACCGAACTGGGTTAGCGGTTTGGACCTTCCAGTACCGGCTGCCTACTTCCCCAAGTGAAGACGATGGTTATATTTCTGCTGACTGTGAGTTTTACATCTTTCTTCATTTAGTCGGGTTGATGAACTAAAACGTTCAGTGAGAAAATGGTTTTAAACAACGACATTAAAATAAAAGTTAGATCTCCTTGAGACCAAAAATATATATTATTCTCTCTCTCTCTCTCTCTCTCTCTCTCTCTCCACCCATCCATCCATCCATCCATCATAATCTATATATAAATAATTTGGTCCTTCCTTTTAAATAGTAAAGAAAATCCCTCTTATGAAATTATTTCATGATGAAATATATAAAATAGAAACTTTATTATTCCCCAAAATGGGAAAATTGAGTCGTTGCTGCAGCAACCAGGCATACAGGTATTCTACAGGTGACTGAAAATGAAGACATTCTATATAATAGGGTGAATAATAGAATATCTCTTGTCTATATTTGTTTTTCATTATGACGTGAAATAACATTTTGGTAAAAAAAAAAAAAAATTTCTTAGAAAACTTTTTGAGCCGTACTTCACTTTCCTGACATTCTTTAATATACCCCCCCCAAATAAATTCTACTTATGGAATATGACCTTCTTTATAGCAATGAGTGTAACCCCCCTCCCTCGGTGGCCCCTTTGACCTGGGGCGTCCCACAGAGCTCTATCCTCGGCCCCTTTCTCTTTACCTGCTGCCACTGGCTCCATACGTTTATTCATATTCATGTATATGAATCTAAATATATGCTCAACCAAGCAGTTGAGCAGGACATTAAGGGGATAATTATTAATGGATTTCTTTACCACACCTGATGGAACAGTACCTGAAACTGAACAGATTCTTTTAATTCCTCTCATCCTTTTGCTGGTTCTGTACATTTTTTCGCACCTGCTCTCCGTCACTTCACTTCTTCTCCACGCTTTCAGCTCAACGTTCCAACTTAGGAAAAGAGCTAATGCTGCAGGAATGCAGTTGCAAATGTTCTCCTACATGCCTGTGGACACTTTTTTCTTTTCTTTTTTTTTTTTTGGAAGCAGGAAGTAAGATGGAATGTGGCCAGTGTGCCACACCGAGGGCGAGCGTGAGAGAGTTCTATGATAGGAGCATCAATGGCTGCCTGCAGGAGATGACACATTGAGTTCAATGCCATTGGCCTAATATGACACTCCTGCCAACACCTCGGAGTGTCTGCACACACACGCGCACACACACACACGCACACACACACACACACACACACACACACACGAGCAGGGGTGAGTCAGATACTCCCAGGGGCGTCTCTCCACCTAGCTAAAGCTGGGCTCTGACAAACACAACACCTTATGGTTGAAGAGTGGAGCCTGAGGAGGACCAGCATCACAGGCACCTTCATAGTTCCATCTCTGAACCATCTACAACAAGAACCTAAAACAATGATTGAAGGTAGACGCAAAAATATGTCTTATTGTTTATAACCATGAAAAACACAACGTTCTAGACATTAAATCACCGTATTTGATATTTCTGTCTGTGATTATGTTTGTGTGTGTGTGTGTCTGTGTATATGTGTATCAGTGTATGTGTGTATGTTTGTGTGTTTGTATGTATGTGTATGTTTGTATGTATGTGTGTGTGTGTCTGTGTATATGTGTATCAGTGTATGTGTGTATGTTTGTGTGTTTGTATGTATGTGTATGTTTGTATGTATGTGTGTGTGTGTCTGTGTAT
>VRLP01003320.1:0-66289 GCA_009660295.1 Lophius piscatorius | reverse complement strand
TATAATAATCCCAACCACTGACAGATAACTATGGTAACCATATAATAATCCCAACCACTGACACATAACTATGCTAACCATATAATAATCCCAACCACTGACACATAACTATGGTAACCATATAATAATCCCAACCACTGACACATATCTATGGTAACCGTATAATAATCCCAACCACTGACAGATGACCATTGTAACTTTGGTAACCAGATAATCAATGATATTCTGACTTCATCTGTCAGTCGTTATAATGATGTGGCTAAACTGTGTTGATATCAGTAGAACACACAAACACTCAAATACTTCATAATTGTACTAAACTCATGAAGTTACTTTATTCATTTTAAACGTCATTGTAATATTTTTCTAAACATACAAAGTTATCTGTTATAGTTAAGGTGTGATGTCACAGCAGGAAGTCTCTGGAGCATCCCAAATATCTACAGCGCAACAATTCCTTCAGGAAATACAACGCCAATGGCTTCACTGCACAGCCCTTTACTGCCCACGATAAAATCAAATAAAAAGAGGAATATAACAGGCAAATCATCAGTCGGCTATAATTAATAGAAGACTAATGCTGACTCCATTAAAGTCCAAAGCCGCTTTAGGCTGACTCGGCACAATCCGTAGCGCACATTGAACTCCCTGAAAACAGATTAACTAGACTGTGGCAGCATAATGAGAGCAATAACAATGCAGTTTGGTGAAAAAACAAGGTTTGGTTTGTGCAGAGAGAGAGTCACATTTCTATCGTCTGTCTGTTTCCAGGAAAGAGAATGAATGTCAGACTCTGTGTCACAAAAGGACAGTATTTACTGGAAACAGTGGTGAACTCATGAGCAGGAACTTCTTACTAATCACCGCTGAGTCGTGCCGTCGGATATAATGATGAAAAGCTTGATAGGTGAGAGATTGGTAATCTCTGTAGCTACACAAAGTCAAAGAAAAGAAAGCGGGAAAGAGGAAAATGATCCACTCTGAAATACAGAAAATATGCAAGAATTACATGTTTTCTGTAAGAGTTTCCATGTATTCTTGCATCATAAACATCGTGGATGTTAGCCACCATAGGCACTGAATTTGAACTGAATTGGCTGAGCGCTCCTCTTCATTTCCTCCCTCTCAGAGCTCACACCACCATGCTCCAGCACACCTTGTGTCCTTTAATGCAAAATGACAACGCTCCAGGTTTGGAGACCTGCTGAAATCCCCTGATGGCTGAATCTGTGTCATTTTGTATTAAATAGATTGTGTTTTGGAGCATAATGTTCCGGAGTGGACACTGAAATGAGGCATTACATCACTCTGAGCTAATAAATCTACTGCAGCAGGAGCCAGAAGATGAGCAGGTCTCATTTGAGTAAAGTTAGCCTTTACCTTCTGTTTATTGGGTAACTGTAGCCCTGTATGAAGACCCAGACCCTGGGTGTTACGTCACACAAGTCATTACTTTGAGAAGTGATTTACATTTTCATTTTGGAATTAATGGAAGACAACAAACATTTAGCAGAACTTAAATGTGAAACACTGTTCACTGCTGTCTGATTTTCATTTTTCGGGGCATTTTCCAATTCAATCTTTTCATCGGGAACACCAGAAAAGTAATTATTTCAGAAGTGTTTGCCGGACCTCCCTATAAGGCCTTTAAGGAAAAAACTTGCAAATTTAGTCATTCATTGTCTGTAACCGGTTATCCTGTTCCGGGTCGTGGCAGAATTACGTTATTTTGCGGCATTTTCAGTACTAGACCTGCTTAATTCCCCTTTACTTTTATGGGTGGCTTTAGCTCAGTGGTCACCCACAATCGGGAGAACAGGGTCCGAGACCAGCCACTGACGCAACATGCGGCGGGTCCTTGAGCAAGACCGTAGAACTTCAGCTATCGGGGCGCTTCACAGGGCCCGCCCACTGCTCCCTCAGGGACGGGTTAAATGCAGAGATACATTTTAGGATGTAATATTTACTATTATTACTATTATTAGACCTTCATTAGTCTTTCTTTGGGGGGTATTAGATCTTCAACGTACTTTTATCAGTGTGATGATTATGGATCTACAGCTTTATTAGCCCCGATTTTTTTTTTTTGTGCTAGACTTCATCAGCCTGATATTTCTTTAGAAGACCATCATCCATCTGATGTTTCAATATAAGACCTTCATCAGCTTAGGATTTCAGCACTAGGTCCTCATCAGCCTGATGCTTTGGTACTAATTTGTGATTAATGTTTTGGTGGGCTGTGGAAGGTGTTCAGATTTCAAATTGGGCTGGACCATTCTTAAGTGTGTCGATGTCTTCTGTGAAGAAAGTAACCTACAGAGCGGGTATTTTACTTTGAAATCTCTGCGTGACCCTACAATAGCAGAAATAATGGCGCGAGTCTCCCTTCTCGCTCTTTCCATTGACTACCTGATAACAGAGATAACAGCCCTATAAAGTGATGCGGGTGGGCTGTAATCAGAACCCATTGACAACCTTATGAATAGTGAGACCATGAAAGCTGCAAGCTAAGCGTCTCTGACAGGTCCTGTTCCCTCCGTGTTTTGATCAGGACGGATAAGAATCAGATGAGCAGTCAGAAACACAAGTAGAAGTTTGTGTACAGGTGCAAAGTCATGGGTTTACCTTTCAAACTGGACAGTATGATCCTGATCACTGCAGGAAAACGTTGCAAAATAATAGAAGGCAAGTAATTACTTCAGCAGCTTCTGTTTGTGGCTTTATTTTCTGTTTTGGAGCAGAAGATCCCATCCGGTTGCTCATTAATTACACCAGCTCTGAGCGAATGACCTACGAGGGATGAAAAGCCAGATTCTCATGCCAAAAACAAAAGCAAATGACAAAGCAGTTTTATTGTTCTAGTAGTTAGTGCGGTGATATATTGCCTCCTCGCTGGACGTTTCTCCTAGATCTCTGCTCTAATTTGCCAGATTACTTCTCCCTCTGTTGAAGAAATGTGATTGAATCATTACTGTCATCTACGGACCAACGTAGCTCGGGGGGATGATGTCTATGCCCATTCAGAGGTTGATAAAGGTCACATCCCACTGAAGGCGCGTGATATTTTATATTAGCCTTTATCAGAAAGAGGTTTAAGTTTTGGCTGGTGCTCTGGTGAATATCCAAAGGATTTTGGGGATACATAATAAGAAGATGCTGAGTTTTCTTGGTTGGTATTCCACCTCTTGCTAGCTCAGACCCCCCATAAACCTGGAAACACATGTTCGGCCAAAGTTCTACATCCGTTGGGGGTTGACATCCATGACATTTTCATTTCAAACTTGAACGCCTGGTCGATGTATGTCCTGACGTCACAGCGACATTCTTGGCCCGCTGGGCTGTAAAGCAGAAATTAAGTCTTTCACCTCTCTATTCAGATGCAGGATTATAATCCTGTCCTTATGTAACCGATGGATCTCAGGACCTGCATATTCAACTCCCCCAAAGACCATCTGGTGGGATCAGCATGGGTTTCTTACCAGTCTATGCAGCTCTTTGGTGGGATCAGAGAAGGTGACTTAACCTTCGCTCCCCACATGCATCGATGAGCCTCGGGCACCCATGAACCTGTAGCTGCTTCACTGCTTGTCCTTCCTGGAACCACTTTGGTAGACCCTAACCAGTGCAGACCATGAACACCCAACAATACTCAACCAGTCTTACCCAGTTGTCTAACCGAAACAATTTGACCCTTTTGCCTCAGATCCTTATGTTTGACCATTTTTCCTGCTTCCGACATCAACTTCAGAACAAGATGCTCACATGATGTCTGATCTATCGCACAGGTGATCTATCACACACTGACAGTGGCCACAATCAGCCCAGTGATATATGCCCATGACCCATATTTCCATCTTGTTTCCTGGAGGTCAGTCCAGGATCGGCTCTTTTACATTCCCTACCACATTGGAGATGAACCATCGTCTCTCCAGTCACTATCAATAGAAACCCACTTTTTCTCGGCCAGTGTGTTCTGACTAGGAAATCATCATAAAGCAGTTTAATGCTTTAGACTGTGTATCAGCTGGTATTAAGGGCGGAGGGTGGAATTAAAATGGTTTAAACGGGGCATACTAAAACACAACCGGGAACACGGACAATCGGCCGTTAATAAAGTTGATATGTTAGCTCATCGCTGTAAAACTTTACAACTCTTTGAATGTTTATCATTTTTTACAGTAACCATCTCGACGTGTTTAATACATTACTGTTATCACTTCTAAAATGGCTCAGTGTGTGTGTGTGTTTGTTCGTGTGTGTGCGTGTTTCCCTTCCCAAGCCGACCTACCACGAGGGTGTAATAGAGTAAAAGCTAATCTGTGTGTGTGTGTGTGTGTGTGTGTGTGTGTAAATCTTCAGTAATAATATATTCTGGGAGATCTGTGTGTGTATTTATGAAAGGAAAGTGCTGTGTGTGTGTGTGTGTGTGTGTCCACAGTGACCCAGTGTAAACTAATATTGATTCAGCTGGTTGTGTTATACACTAGTCATAAAACTGGACTTATTGGAGGATCCAGGCTTACCTCCTGACTCTGAGTGTGTGTGCATGTGTGTTGGACTAACACAGGCCTCTGTGTATCTGGTACCGTCTGTGTGTGTGTGTGTGTGGGCATTGGTTCGGATTTGGACCATGAGTAAAAACACCCAGTTTACGTGTCAAGTAGGGTTTTGTTCACGCTAAACATTTCACGCCAGCTAGTCAATTAAAACACAGTTCCACTTCGTGTTGGCAACCAAACGGGACGTTACTGCCCCCGTCTGGCGAGAGTTGTCATCGGAATGTGCCGATAGAAAACACTATTGGTTAACTCATAATGCAGGCAGATTAATTTCCCAAAATGTATATTACACAAAAATCAGCCATAAAATTATGACCGTACCTTCCTAGGTCATAGGTCTCCCTTTGAACTGTCAAGACTGCTCTTCAACGCAGTTTGTGTTCGGTCACCATTCTAGCTGAACTAGCTCTAGCTGTTTCTGTGTAGGAGCTCCTGTGTGAGATGAGAAACCAAGGGCTAGTCTTTGCATCAATGAGTCCTGGGCACTGTTAATCCCGTTGTTGGGTCACCAGTTATCCTTCCTAAGACTCACTTTGGTACTAAAAACTACAACCACAATGGCACCTGTTGGTTAGTGGGATAGATGAGGCTCCAAGTGAACATTTTGTCTGGAAGGTGTAGTGGGAAACGGGGAAAAAAGGACAGATGTGACTTTGTCAAAAACCAGATTGTGACGGTTAATCCAAGAACCGCAGGTTTTGTTGGGTATTCCTGGTCGGCAGTGGTTAGAAGCTGCCAAAGTGATCTAAGGAAGGACAACTGGTGAACCTCCAAGAAGGCCATGGGCGGCCAGGATAGAGTGAAATATAGACCATTTTTGTCCAGGCCCATACGAGACTGACATCACTGATCTACCCCCCCCCAAACAAAGAAGAAACATTGGAAGCGAGGGACAACTCTGGATATTCAAAAGATGAACAAAGACTCATCCTCAAGGATTGATAACCCCAGTTTCAAGAAATGTGCGTGCAAAGTGTCTAAAGCAGCAAACATGAACACACACTGACCGATTGGCCAATTACCCTCATCAGTGAACCCAAATAGATGTGAATAAATGGCTCAAAAGAGTATCCATTTAAATGTTGATGTTGATTCTAAACAGAAGAAACACAACGACTGGATTTGAATCACTCTTACCAAAGACACACCAAATGTAGATTTTATAAGAGAAAATAATAAAACAAAACACATTCAGATGTATTTATTATCTTCGTTCGTATTTCATTTCTCCCATTCTCATGTGCACACATGACAACAAACCAACGTTCATATACACATATATCCTTACACAACTTTTCTTTTCTCACTGGAAAGATTGAAGCTACTGCTTATTATGCCTTTACTCTTTCTACATATCAGATTTTATTCTACATGTTCTCCAAAACTAACAAAAGCAAAGACTGTTCAAAGTTTTTCAAAAAGCAGAGAGACATACAAACAAGCAAAAAACAACAACCTTTGGTCTTAAAAACGTTTCATTTAATTTTCCTTTTTGCAAGCACTCTCTATACCTTGGATCCACGGCTCATCTGTGTGTTTTAGCTTCCTAGTTTGTTTTCTCATCCGACAGTGTTTCTCACATAGCGCAGATAATTTGGACAATAAGGCCTCGTAGGCTGTGTCAGGTTCGTCAGTGGAGTAGAACTCACTCCAGCCTTATTCCTGTAGGTCCATCTTGAAGCGATGGCTTCTGATTTTCTTTTCACAGTCGGTCTGCAAGTAATGGAATCATTTTCACCATTTACCTTAAAAATGTTATGAAAACAGGAAGGTGGTCATTATCTTGAATCATTTATCAATAATCCAGAGCCCTTCGCTCTCTATTTTGATTTTGAATATGCTGTCAATCAGTTTGGCAGAGTCGGCTGTTATCCTAGTTGGTTCTAGGATCAGAGGAAATAAATCGTTGCTGTATTCATGAAATCGGCTCTGTCCATTTGACTTGAGCTGGTCAATATTGAAGTCAACTCAAATGATTATTTCTCCTGTGATTCATTTACTCAGATATACCAGCTAACTTGTTGTTAAATGTGTCCAGCAGGAAACTTTACAGTTTCTCCTCCACGCTGCTTGGCTCTTGTTTTGTTTCTTTGATATGCGTTCGTGTCTCACAATGTCAGCATTCTTCTAAGTTAGATGTTCCCTCACAGAGACTCCTGTCCCCCTCGTCTTCCTCTCCTGCCTCAGTAGCTCCGTCTTGTGTTCACGGTTTATAAATCCTATGATGATTGCAGCTTTTGTACGTTGTTACTGCATATGTTGATGTTCTTACCTTCAAAGACTATGATGACTTGCGGTTCTAGAGTTTGATGCTCCTCCATCGGGGCGTCCTCTTCGTCTCCGCCTCCAGCCGATCCACTCGAAGTAGTGCGACCATATGTGCGGCGTGTTGTTTCTAGCCCTGGTATGATTAAGTCATCCATTATAGAATATCGTTCCGGGTCGTCGATTCTTCGTCGATCTAAATCACTGATTGTTTTAGTCCTTTTCTTTCACAAGACTTCTCGGTTGTTTGACTTCCTCCCTCAGATCCAGCAGCATAAGCTGATAAGCTGATCTCTTGCAACTCTTCCTCAACCGCATTACCGTACTTCTTCTACGGCATTCCCCTTCATAGAATTGACCGAAGGACCCAAAACAGTTGCAAAACTTGTGAATCGGAGAGAGCTCAATCGGATCCGATAATCTTCTGATCGTAAAAAGCTGCAGTTACCGGATTACAATGTGGAAGAAACTGCTGCTCAGCCTGGATGTTCATTTGACAAACAGCCTCTGGTAGAAATGTTAGTCTGTTTATCCTTTTTGTAATTTTTGGAATAATGTCTAGCATAGAAGTTCTATGGAATGAACTTCTAAGCCACAGTACGTGACCCACCCCACCGTTAAAATCTAATGACCACATGTTGAATTATATTTATTTGTCTTTACTTTCTAATAGTGATCTAAGTCTGCTACAAAACTAAGACTAATGTTAACAATTATTATGGAAGGTGAAGAACAGAATGTTGGAGACAAAGAGTTGCATTTATAGTATTGCACTGAAAAACGTCCAGATTTAACTAAATGAAGGTAATAGTTAAGTAATTAAGTTATTTTTAAAGTTTTGTGCACTTCTTATTTCACAAAGTAAAAAGTCTCCGTTTGCCTTTTGTTGTCCTTGTGTGTTTGTTGTTTGTGCTCCAGCTAAAGATTTCAGTGAGTGTGTATGATGTATGGGCATGGTGAGTAATACTGCATGTGTCATTCTCAGTCCCCAGAGTTTTCTTCTTCTCCTCTTCCTCTCTCTCTCTCTCTCTCTCTCCTCATGTCCTTCCTCGCTCGCTCTCTCCCATCTGTCTTCTCCCTCTATCTTTATTTCTTCATCTCTCGTTTTTTTCTGTGACATTCCTGTCCAGCACTGAGGGTGTCATCCTAGTTTTCTGCTGACTCTGTGCTTCTCTCACACACACACACACACACACACACACACACACACTCCAGCTGTTGAGAGCCGCTGCGTTTATTGGATTGTCTGTGTCCTCTATTTGGATAAGGAGAAAGGAGAGAAGAGGAAGGAGGGAGCGAAGGAGTCGTAAGAAGAAGGAGAGAGAAAGAAAAGAGGACTGAGAAGAAGAAGAAAAATGAGCTGATAGCATTTATTGATTATATCAGCTCTATCATAAATCTAATAGTGTCAGTCATAGTTAGTGTATGTACAATTATTATATTTCATTTTTAGTTAAGTTACATGTTTTTTGTTAATGTAGGCCTACAGTTATTTCTAAATTTTAATTATTGTATTTTTTATATTTGTTTTGGGCTTTTTTTTAAACAACAAACTTTAATGAGGTCGGGATAACGTTTAGTAAACTATTTGTTATAAGACACAATAATAATAAATTATTATACTTTTTTGTTGAAATTACATTTAATTTCAACAAAAATGACATTATGCAGATGTGATTGGGTACCTTTATATTTATACTTTATTTTGGCATTTTTCAAACAACAAACATTTGATATCAATGAGTTTGGGATATTCTGTGCATAACCACTACTGAATTTTATTCATATTGTGGTAAATTTTAGCCTGATGTGAATGACACCTGTGATGATGTCACACGGCGTGGCCTTCACCTGAGGATATGAGCTTAGATTTCCTAGTTTTAAGAACTGGGGGGGGTTTGAACCTTCAGTGGCGGTCTTTGCTCTTTTAAGCGAGGCTAGCAGGCTCGAGATGGACTGCAGAGACCTGAGACAGCAAAGAGGGGAAGAGAGAGGAAGATGAAAGATGGTGGAGGGAGGATCAGAATGAGAGAGGAGGATGCTCTGAGAGAACAATGGAGGTAGAGAAAGACATAAATGATGGTCGGTGAGAGAAAATGAAGGGAGAGATGAAAGATGACAAGCGTGGGAGGCAGTGGGCGAGTGAGGGAGAGACATGGGGAGAAATAAAAGATGTGAGGTGATGGAAAGAGAAAAAGGAGGAGGGGTGTGAAAGAGAGAGAGAGAGAGATGACAGGACGATGAAGAACAGGAGGAGGAGGAGGAGGAGGAGAAGAGGTGAGCGTCCTTGCGCTGTCAGGGGCGATCGATGGCACATCATTTACATTACACTGACTTAACTGCAGAGAGAGAGGGAGATGGAGGGGGGGAGGAAGAGATTGATAGAGAGGGAGAGGGAGGGAGGAAAGGACAGGTAAAAGAAGAAGAAGAAGAGGGAGGGATGGATGGAGGGGGAGAAAATTAACTACAGTTGAGATGAGATGCAGGGTTGTTGCAAAAGGGGTGAATTATATCGATTTATCCTGTTTGGGCAAGTTTTCTTTTTTTTTTCTTTTCATTTTTGTCTCTCACTTCCCACTCTCTTTCTCTCCTCCCCTCCTCCCTCCCTTACCTATGTGTCACACGTCTCCCCTGATTACTCTCATCCCTCCATCTCTGCCATCTTCTTTCCTCAGAGCAAAGATCATAACTGTGAGCCTCTGCTGGTTAGTGATGATGCTAACCGGTTGACAGCACTAACCTGGGCTTAATGCTAATGTCTCCTAACTAGTTAGCAATGCTGTTTGCCATTTTTAACACAGTAATCAGACAGAAGTTAATCCTTTTTAGCTAAATGCAAACATGAACTAAGTAGTATATTCAAAGTCACAATGCTAATATACATGTGTTCCGCAGTTATGATATTCCCGATTCTCAATATCTTACTTTAGCTTCTTAGCAACGCTAACATCTCCCTCTCATTATTTCAATGTTTCTTACATTGATAAAAAACAAACACTGTTAGTCTAAATTCTGTTTGTAACCTGGCTAGCGGTGCTACTAGCATGTTTCCATTATAACACGGCTTACCCTAATCCTCTTTAACTAACTTGACTAACAGAACAATTTTTAACATCTTAGTTTAGTACGTAAGCAAGGCTAACACCTTTATCTCCATCTTAATTACAAGTTTCACCACTGGGAAAAGACCAACACTAATACCGAATAGATTCGGAAAGAAAATGCCGCATGTAAACACCCCTTTCCGAGAGAAAAGGGGTAACTTTTCTTTCAACAACTCATCGTAACTTTGAAAGAGTTTGACATAGTTGGATGTTTTGATGGACGAAAAGTCACTTCTAGATGAGTCATGCATGTAAACACCGGGTCGGAACAGATCACAGGTCGTGTAAACAGGTGACCGACGTTGCATCCGGAAAGGTTTAATTGGGATAGGAGAAAAGTGTCCCATGTAAACCCACCAATTGTAAGGAACTTTGCGGTTGGCTAAGTGCTTATGCTTCTAGCCTGTTTACACCATATTCAGATTAAACCTAATCCACTTTAAGCAAATAAGCAGTTTCAGGACCTAGTATGACTTTTACAATCTTCACTCACAAATCTTAGTTTAGCTTGGGAGCGACGCATCATGTTCATGCATCAACTGGATAAAGACCAACCCGTTGTTTGATAACTGCTTTATCCATTAATAGGTTTGCATTATAGCAAAATTAACCCTAATACATTAGTTTCAATGCTAATGCCACTATGCTGAAATGGGCAATGCTGACATGCTGTTGTTTCAGAGGAAGACCTACTGGATTTGCCCAGTGTTTCACATGATTACTATGCAAATTTACTATGTTGGCAACACAGACATGTTTGTTCCCCTCTGAGCCAAAAAAAAAACGTTTTAGCCTTTCTACTCTTGCTTTTGATTTAGCAGGATTATATTAAAAATATCTCTGTTTAGCATGTTAGCTAACACATCTCTTTATGCGTGCCTCTCTGAGAAACAACCAACACAATGAGGCTTTTTTCACGCTAATACAGAGTTAAAGACTAGCCTTAAGACAAATCTATATTTTTTTATATCATGTTCTTCTCCGTCCCGGACAATAACCAACAGTATGAAATGAAATGCAATGCTACTAGTCTGTTGACCCGCTAATAATAATAGCTATAATTCAGGGCTGGATGTAAATGTGTGCATGCTAACATGTTTGTATTGAAATGCACATTATGGAGTGAGGTTCCACCATATTAGTTGAAGTTTAAACATATTTTTACATATTTCTTCTCTGAGCAAAAGGCATACTGTTAAACAATCTTCTCTTTGTCAACATAGTATACAGTATACATAATATTAACATATATATAAGCATTAATCACATGGGCAAAATAGAAATATTGGCATAGTGTGTAACCACCTGCTTAGCTTATTAGTAATGCTAATATTAATAGATAAATGTGGCGAAATACTGTGGCCAAACCTAATGCTGATATTCATTAGGTATAATGTTTATTATTTGCTAATCTTAATTTAGCGCACTATGGGGCTAATGTAACATGCAAATTAGCACTTAGACCTCATTAAGGTGCAAGATGAAAAGTCACTAATGGCTTTAGCATTAGCCTAGCATTTAGAGGGAACAGATTTTAAGGATATATGTTCTCTTTTTTATCATTTTCTGTGGGCCATCCCTCTTCTTTTTTCTCCTCCCATCCTCCTTCATGCCATATGTGACATTCCTTCTCAATGTGGCGCATTGAAAACTTCCTGTTGTTATGGAGAACTTCAAAGAGATGCGGGGAGTGAGGGTAGGGGTGGGAGGGGAGACGGGGGAGGTGGGGGGAGAACATGGAGTCTGTTATAGTTTTACCTCTTAAATGCTAACATGTGAGAGCACCGTGTATGCCTGTATGAATTATCCCCCCACTCTGTGTGTGTGTGTTCGTTTGTGTGTGTGTGTGTTGTATACCCGTACCAAGTTCGTGTGTGTGTGTGAGTGTGAGAGAGAGAGAGAGATACATGCAGAGGAAGTAAGGTAATGACGCTTAAAGAAGGCGCACACTCCCGGAGACATGCAGACACACGTTAGCCCATCGACCTGTATAAGTTGTCTCGTCAGCAAGTGTGTGTGTCTGTGTGTGTCTCTCTGTGTGAGGTGTTTAATATTTAATAGGTACTGGTTAAAAATGCAAGAGTGTTTTTGTCTCCTGTCCCGTAGCACACCTGTTCCTCAGGAAAGAGAGTAACGGATGGATAGACGGAGGGAAGGACGGAAGAATTGAAAGATGGTTGGACAATGTGAAGAATGGATAGATGGCTAGTATGATAGAATGAAAGACGGTTGGATGGACAAATGGAAGGTTGGATGCATGGATGTAAAGATAGATTAAATATATAGAGGAAGGATGGACAAATAGACGGATGGATGGATGGATGGATAAAAGGTTTGGTATGTATATATTGATGATGGATGGATGGATGGATGGATGGATAAAAGGTTTGGTATGTATATATTGATGATGGATGGATGGATGGATGGATGTGTGTACAAAGGGGTGAATGGAAAAGAGAGATTGGTAAATAGATGATGGGTATGTGGATGGTTAGATAGATTGATGGATGGATAAATAGATGGATGGATGCCATGATTAGTTGGATGGATACAATTACAGTGTATAAAAGAGAGGAAGTTGTAGGAAAAGTAGAAATTTAAGGAATCAGGACAGAGAATTGATGGAGGGCGAGAAGAGAGGGATGAAAAGAGGAGACAATGAGAGAGAGAGAGAGCGAGAGAGAGAGAGAGATGTGGTCAGTTAATGGATGTCGTTTTCCTGTTTCCCCTCCACTCTGTGTTTTTAGGGGATTTCTAATTCTTTATTATTCTCGCTCTACTTCCTTTATCAATCAATACTTATTATCGGCCTCCACCTCCTCACCTCGATCCAGTTCTTCTTCTGATCCCTTATTCACTGTCTCTGCATCATCCCCCTCTTCCCGTCAGAGAAGGGGGGGAAGGAAACATGCAGATACACAAACAAACAGAATGAAGTCATTCATCTGTCCAATCAAAGAGGCGGAAGCCTAGAGGAAAGTAAACATCCATCTCTCTGTCCCTCTCTCTCTCCCTCTCTCTCTCTCTCACTCTCTCTGTTAGTCTCTTGTTCCCTCTCTCTGTCCGTGAGCGTCCATGATGATGATGTGTGTGTGGACGTACATCTCTCTCCGGTGTCTCTTTAAAACAACAGATTGTTGTTCTGCTCCAAACAGAGTAAAGAGATTTATGACGGACGACAGGAAAAAGACGAGAGGAGAGAGGGAAGATGTGGCGACGGACGGAGAGAGAGAGAGAGAGGGAGATAACAGTAAACTTAATTTATATAATAACAAACCTTTACAAAATGCTCCGGCGGACGAAGCAATGGCGAGAAACGGAATGAATGAATTAAAATCGAAAAGAATGAGGATAGTAAAAAGGTAATGTCACCTCACAAATTAAAATCAGTAAAACCAAGAAAATAAAAAGCAACAAAATAAAAATGAAAGAGGAAAATTACAAAGAGATAAATCTAAAAGTTACAAAGACAAGGGTGTAAGGAAGGGACAGGAGGAACGAAAGAATATAGCAAAGTGTGAGAGATGGAGAGAGAGAGAAACAGGCAAACGAAGCAAGGGAGACTTTGACTTTAACATCTTTTATTAGTGAACCTTGAACACCAACAAAATGTGAGAGAAGAAGATAAGAACAGTCAAACGAGGGAAAAAAAGAATGAGGGCCCGTGTCTTCACACTCCCAGGTCCACATAACTGCAGCCATCAAGCTAAAAGTTCAGAACCAGCGATTTGTCCCTTTCCAGAGAGTAAGTCATTCTGTGGAATGGGTGTCCCACTCTCAATAGGCCCACAATCAACCCATTAGAGTGGGGCAGAGGATCAGGACTCTTCTTTCTGCTCTTCCATATTACCAGATTGGCACAGGTAAAGATGAATTGTATCAAAATCAATGTAGACCCTCTTCTCTGTGTATAGTGAGGTCCAAATACAAAGAGGGGTAGGGAGAACACCTCACCCAAAGCCTCCACCCACCATTTCAGCAGGGCAAAAAGACCCAACAGGGGTATACAGAAGGAATGGAAGGAAGGTAGGATAAAGAGAGAAATTAGGCAATAAAGGGACTGATAAAGATAGAAAAGGAGGGAGAAAGAAGGGAAGAGAAAGAAAATTGGTGGGAAGGACGGAATAGAAGGAGGGAGGGGAGAGACAGGCTCGGAAGGAAGGGCGAACGAATGGTAGGACGGAGGAGAGTGTATGAAAGGTAAGATTGATGGATAGAGATACAGAAAGGAAGGTTGCAAGGAGGGACAGAGGAAGGAAGGAATGAAGGAATAGAGTGTGAATGAATGGAAAGAAGGATAGAAAAATATACTGGAAGACTTGAAGGACGGTAGAGAAGGATGAAAGAATGGATAGAGGGAAGGAAAGAAGAGTGGGATTGAAAGGAAAGATGGAGACAAACCGAAAGAATACAAAGTGTTAAGAATGGCAAAAAGGAAGGGAGAAACGGAGTAAGGAAGGAAAGACAGGAGGATAGATGAAAAGGAGGAAGTGTGAAGGAAAGGAAAGGAAAGTAGCAGTTACAGAAAAATGGATGGAAGTACAGGCTGAAGGAAGAGAGAAAGAGGATGGAAGGAAGGGGGGACAGAATGAAATAGAGAAATAGAAACAGACAGAGTGGAAGGAATACTGGGAGCGATAGACGAAAAATGGAAGGAAAGAAGAGAGAGAAAGGAACGAAGAGTTGAAGGGAGCGAGAGGCAAGGGATGGATGGACAGATGGATGAATAAAAAAGTGAATGACAGGAAAGACGGATGGATGGGAGAATCGGGAAAAAGAGAACGTCAAAGAATAGAGGGATTGGAGGCAGGTAGAGGGACAGAATGACGGGGAGAGTTAAGTAGAAGGTTATGATTGAGATACAAAAAGAAAAAGAATGAAAGATAGTGAAAAGTAAAGATAGAATGACATGAAGCAGAAGAGAGAGAGAGAAAAAAAAAGAAACAGAAAAAGAATGGAAAGAGGTGGAGGGAAAGATTAAGTGATGAAGAGATAGGAGGGGAAGCGTAATCGATGGAGAGGTTGTGACATCATCATTTGACCTCACGTTGGGGGAAGGAGGGCAGGAGATGAAAGAAGGAGTTAGCGTGGAGACAAAGGAGAAGGATGGAGAGATGGTGAGATTAATGGAGCGATAGATAAAAAGAGAGACGTGACACCAGAGGAGAGAGGTGTGATCTTAAACCTGAATTAAAATTTGTCGTATCCCATCTGTGGACGTACGCCGTCACCGCTCTGCACCCAATTACACCCCCCCCAAAAAAACTAAATGTTTCCAAACTATAAAAACTATCACCATTCAAATGAAATCAGTTCAAACAGGTTCGTCTGAACAATCTGAATATCATTTAAAAATATATTTTTAAATGAATTAAAGTTATTTTTGGCATAATTCATTTAATATTGAAAAATACATTAAAATAGTTAGTAATATGGTAATAGTCATATTTACTGTTTAATGAATGTACTCTAGGGCTGATGGTGCGTTCACCGGGTGTTGGAAGAATTGGAAAAATTAGTTCTTCACTCGATGGGAATCTTTGAGTTTCCCACAGCACTGAAGACTAACGACGTTTATTTGTCTTATTTAATAGTCATTATTTAATAGTCATTAAATAACGCATGTTCCTCATTAAGGCGTGAAGTAAATTCACCAAAGTAAAAACAAATGTACAAGATGGGCGAGATTTTAATACAATTTAAAACAAATTTAGAATTTGCAAATTAACAAAGGTGAAAATAAATTTACATCAGTTTTTTCACGCTTTTACCGAAAACAAAACTAATCCACATTTTGAAAAGCCATTTTACAAGAAGGCATATGAAACAGTTCAACTGAAAAAATGCCCAAACGAAAAAAGAATTATTCAAGGTAAAACAAATGACACCTTGGAAAAACAGATGTGCAGGATGTGAGACATTGACACTGATTATACTTGGTTTTAAATTGTGTTTGGGGCGATCGGATCACAAGTGACCCGAGACACATCGCTACATACAAATGTAAACGACCAACAGGACACATTGTGATCTGATCTCTCAAACTGCTAGCCGATGCGGTGAGGGAACCATGTTCCCACGTATCTTTTGTAGAGTAAATGTTAATGTGTCCTGACCCGTCTGGGACAAAGAAAACCTGGAAAACACAGGAAAAGTGCAGGACGTGGTTGTTTTGTCAACAGTTGGAGTAGTCCATACGTGTATATTAGCTCTCGATACATCTTCACGTTCTTAGGTAGCCTTTGCTAGCTAGCTGAACAAATCTGGCGCTTGACTGAGGTGACGTAGGGGAAGTGAGGTATGCAGCAACGAAACCTGAACACATTTGGGGACACATGATGGACACAAGTGTAAACGGCGATGTGTCTCCTTGTTCTTTTTTGACTTAGCTTTGACCATGTGAAAAATTTGGGTCACATTCCACATCAATAGATTACAATTTGAATTAAAAATGTTATAAAACACAAATGTGAAATTGAATAAAAATCTGTGTTAATTGTTGAAAAAAAGTCAAGTATATAAAACCGTAAACCAAATAATTAATTCAATACTGGGTCAAAGTTTATTAATTTAATGTGGTCACCAAAAAAATGACCACAAACAATAAAGACTCCAGATGACAAAATGAAAAGATTAAAGGCGACGGATAAACAACATGAAAAATTAGAAGACAAAAGAAAAGGGGGATGGAGGGATAAAAGATTTGAGCTAAAGAGGGTCGTCCCCTCGCTCTACCCATGTATTGACTGGACCTGATAAACTACACTGCGTGGGTGTGTGTGTGTGTGTGTGTGTGTGTGTGTGTGTGTGTGTGTGTGTGTGTGTGTGTGTGTGTGTGTGTGTGTGTGTGTGTGTGTGTGTGTGTGTGTGTGTGTGCGTGCGTAAGTGTGTGTGTGACCTCTCCGCGTTCTTTCGCTAAATCAATCTGTCAAACGTGTTAGCGAGTCGGTGCTTATTCACCGCCATGCCTGTTTGTGTGTGAGTGAGACCGACCCTGACCGGCCATCACAGCCAATGACGGAGTATTGATCAAGGCTCCGTCGTCATGGAAACGGCCATTTGGGAGGACAGGCGAGGGTGCCTGTGTGTCAAAGTGGGAAGACTAACTTCAAGGTGGCTCGTCAGATCATCTGGTGTGTGTGTGTGTGTGTGGGGTACGTCAAATGTCATCGCCATTTTTTCTTTTTTCTTCTCCTAGTTCATTAAAAGGCTGTCATCAAACAAAAAGTCCATCAGCAGACATACTCACAATGAATTAATATTAGTCAATAATTACCTTTTGATTTTAAGACAATATTAGATGTTCTGCAAACAAGGTTACTTTTCTGTCAAAATGAAGACTCAGTATCATGAAAATGACTTAGTTTGATGACACCACAAAATGACTTTGTCTCTCCATGTGATGACTCAGTCTATGACTCAGTCTCCAAATGAACGACTTGGATCCTTGAAAAAAGAAGGAAACAAGAAGTTTTGAATCAGTGTGTTGGAATAACAACTTTGGTGTCATTCAAAATGATGACTTAGTCTTTTAAAGTGACAACCTGGTATCAGAAAGTAAAAACTTGGTGAATGATTTGTCTCAAAATAAGGATTCAAGCCTTATTGGCACAGGATGAGTATTACCTGGGCACCTGATGTAATTTATAATAGACGCAGGGGACAGCTGTAATAATAATGTCTGTAAATGCCACGCCTAGAACTTTGGCAACTTACTGTTGACTTTTTACTGAACATATTTCACCAAACACAGACATCGAGTGATAAGTTTTAGTCTCATGTGATTTGGGAGTGAACTTTTTATCTTTCCCTCTGCTGCTTTTACTGCCTCTTCCCTGATCGAATTAGTGCGGCGGAAGTGGATATAATGGAAAACTCTTTTGAACTGTGTGTATGATGTCGGTAAAATACAGACCTGCTTAGATTGAGCAAATGCACCGGACTAAACACAAAGTTTGGAGGTTTCATTTCATCCCAGGAAAGTCTTGGGTATTATGGAATCATCATCGCCGCAGATCTTTCATGTAAACAGATAAATCAAAAACTGTTAGTAAAATCATTTTCAAGTTTTTTACCCACATACGAGGAAGAACTGGAGTGATTTTGCGACCGGTCGGTCGTAAGTTTCCAATGTTTTCGGCCATCATTTTTCCAACTGCTGGTCTTATTAGTCCTTATTTGGTGCATATTAATTAAGATTAAGAGGGACTGTATCTTGTTTATATCGTATTTTATTCCATAAGTTCACATTTTACACACTGGGTTGTTTTTGTTTTTTTCAAGAAAACCAATGTTTTCCACATAAACCTCAAAAACCACTATTTCTGGGATCTTTTTCACTAATTATAGCACCATAGACTTTAGTGTGAGGAAACGATGTATTGATTTTGGGAGAAGTCACACGAGGTCCCCGGGTAATCAAAATGATGTCTTACTATCAAAATGATTGGTTAGTCCCTCAGTTATAATGTTGACAGACTAGGCCGTCTTTCTCCAGAAACGACATCTGAGCGTCACACAACGAGTCTTTGGGAACTATGACTAGGTCTTTCAAAACGACGAGTCTCAGCGAATGGTGATGTAATTTCACAGAATAACTCCCATCTCAACATGACAATATAGCTTCTCAAAATAATGACGGTTTGGATTTCAAAAAGGTTGATTTGGTTCATAATCCCAGATTATGATTCAGTCTCAAAAAACATAAGAGTCTCTGAAAAAGGACTGATTGTCTTGATGTTTTCTGTCGAAGCAATAACCTAGTCTTTGGATAAAAGATAATGGAATCACCAAAGAGCTATTTAGTCTCAAAATGATGACTTGAAATATTAGACTTATTTCAAGGTCTCTCGTGAAAATGTCTTTTTTGAAAGTCTCTTGAAAGGATGACTGCCCTCTCACATCGACGTCCAAGACTGCTGAAATCATGACTTGGTTTCTCTAAAATGACTTTGTCTTACTCAAAATGATTACTTATTCTGCCGAAACAATGATTTAGTGACATGATGATGTCTTTGTCTCAAAATTAAGTATGAAGTATCTTGTAAAGGTGGCAAAGTCTGACAAAATGGTGGCAGTCTCTTAAAATGACGAGTTTGTCTCATGAGATGAGGACTTAAATGACAGATCTAGCAACTTTGAAGAAATGAAAGCTGTAGAAACTGTTTCATATCAAATCACCAAAGTAGAGTCTTACAGTGAATGCCTGTGGAACTTGTTCAGTGTGATGTGTGCAGGTGAAGAGGTTGATGAAGGGTCAAGGGTCACCGGTGTACCTGTACTGTAGGGATTTCCTTGAAGACTGATGTAGAAAAGGGTGCAGGAGGAAGACTGACTGACGAACGGACTTCTATTTAAGGGTTAACTAATGAATGTAGGTCAGTGGAATGGCAGCGAGAGAGTGTGTGTGTTTCAAGCAAAGCTTTACATCTAAGGTACAGGTATATGCATGTGTGTGTATGTATGCGTGTGTGTGTGCAGGAGTTGGTGATGTGAGTGTGTGACCTGCTCTTTGTTCCTGAACTCGCTGCGGTAAGGAGAGTGGACCGTTGACGAGGATTAATGCCCAACATATGGCAACCCTACGGGACGGACACACACACACACACACACACGCACACACACGCGCACACAGAGCAGTCATTACTCTGAACAAAGAACTGTAAGGCTAATGAGATATCATGTGTCCTTTGCACACACACACACTATGGATTCACATGGAAACACACCGTGATGCTGCTTGTGCAGGAATAGATGCAGATGAACACACAACACAATTGTTGATGTAACGAATATCCATCGTGCGTGTGATGAATGCAAACTCCTGTGTGTGTGTGTGTAAGGAGAAAGGATAGTATGTTCATTATACAGGTGTGTGTTTGTGATTTAGGGAGAGAGAGAAAGAGAGAGAGGTTAAACAGAGTTCAGAGCAGAAGTGAAGGTTCATGTTTTCATTTCTTCATGCTCCTCTGCCTCTCCTTCGGTGTGTGTGCATTCCTGAATTACTGACATCGTGGGGACATCAGTCTTTACGTGGAGGACTCACCTTCCTTTTGGGGACGGGTGAGCTAAATTGTATTTTAGGACAAAGACTATGCACTGGTTATGGTGGGCATAAGTGTCCAGTATATGATGGCAAGTGAATGCGGTGTCCTCTCCTGTTATTGAAACACCACTGTGTGTGTGTGTGTGTGTGTATGTTCATCACATACAAGATCACACTCCCAAACATTTTCAGACATTTTATCTTCACATGTTTTTACACTTTGGCTTCCTCTTTTCCCTCGCTCTGTCACTCCCAGTGGGATGTGAGGAACACACTTTTATGTTCCTAAAAAAACCACCATCTATTCTCTTCTAAGTGAAATTATATGTACAGTAGCCCCCCAGTCACAGAATGACTTCTAAACCTAGAATTTGGAATTGCGTTGGTATGATTAATAGCTTTATGGTTACATAAAAAACGTTCACTAACTTCAGTTTTCTTCAGGATTTAACTTTTAGAATGTTTTGGAGATTTGTTAAATGAAGGGAATCTGCACTTTGATCTTAGTTACAGTCTATAGCACTATTATTTGTTATCTCACCCTAGGGGGTTTCATGAACCCTATCATTTAAAAATATTCTAGACACCACATATGGAATATTATTTGGATGTGTAGTAGATCTTATGGGAATGTTTCATTTTTGGTCAAGCATTGTCATCTTGATTCATGCAATTAGAAGCAAAAAATCTTGTAACTATTTCTTTCAAAATTCTTGATGGCCACCAGAATCTAATGGACTGTTTCTTTAACCATTGCCTCTCCAAAGAAATGTTATCCAGATATTTTCTAATCTCTTTGAATTACTTGGCTAACAGAAGTTAACCAAATACCAGCATAACCACATAAAAAGAAAATGTGGTCAACAGGAAACACATCATGATGGACCGGAGTCACATGAACGTCCACTGAAGAGCATGACCATGTCAGCTTTGTACCCAATGAAAGATGAGATCAATACATTCAACAAATTCCTACCACCATCCAATTCATACCGTATGTCTCACCATAGGTCCTTGAACAGGAAGTAACAGGAAGTAACAGGAAGTAGGTGATTGATTGTGTTTTTTTTTTTGCCTCTTTCTGAGTACGTAGGTAGCGTTGTCGAGCTAAATGTGTCCAGTGTTGCTATTGCTTTTGTAGGCGCTAAATTAGCGCTAGAGTTGCTGACCTTGGCTAAAGCTAACACCTGACAGTCGGTCTTGCAGTAATCCTGCAATATTTGGTACGTTACTCCTCTATGTGGTAGCCATCGCCTTCCTCCCTTCCTGGTTTAGAAAATCCACAATAAGTACTCTGGTTTGATTTAAACGTTGATGATGGTTGACCCCCCCAGCACACACACACACAAACACACAGGAGCACCATTTAGTGGACTATTAAAGGAGTTGATTATATCATAATAGTACCAAAACGTTCAGATTTCAATTTTATATAATATATATTGATATTAGGCGTATATTCTTCAGTTTTATTTCCCAGGCAGAACTATACGTTTTTATTTTCTGTATCCCAATTCCATCTGGTGGCAATGAACTGAAGTCTGGTAGGGGTTTTAGTTTTTGGTCCCTTTTCTTGCTCTCTTTCTCTCTCTCTCTAGGTGTAAATGACTTTGGACGGCCATCTGTTACTTAGTCACCCTGCAGAGAGTTGGCCTGTATGCACACCTCCTGTGTGTGTGTGTGTGTGTGTGTGTGAGCAGTTACTGTATCCTTGTGTTTATGTGCGTTTATTTATGCCTACGTGCACATGCATAATACACAAGGTAATGTATGAGTGTGTGACAGAAATAAAGAGGGCGAGATGCTGGCGCTCCCTCACACATGTAGAACATGTTTTCCTCTCTTTGTAAATGGATAAGAGACTAAACTATATGGTGTTAACCTGCGTTAGCAAATTTCCTACTGTTCTTTTAATCATAATAATAAAATCTAAATACACATTTGTATATTTTAATAAACTGTATGTTGGAATTTTTCATTTCCTGTCCGTGGCTTTGTCACAATAACGTTATGTAACGAGGTGTTAGCAGGGATTGGGAAATGTTCATACTGGCTTTGCTGAAAATCCTGACACCGAAAAGAAAGATTATCATTTGTTTTAATTACAATCCTCTATCTTTAACGTGAATTTGCTGTTATATTTATCAAAAATGACCTCCAACCAATGAGAGAAGACAGAGTTTATGCTAGTAGTGCGCTATCGGATAACTTAAAAACATTTCAGCAGATATCAGAGGAATTTGGGCTAAAGGTTGTCTCTGGTGGAGAGAACAGGTGATTAGATCTTTAATGTTTCAGCTGATGATGGTATGGGTCCAGGATTCTTTTAATTATACAAAACCTCCTTCGGTGACGCCTCAACCTTCCCTCCTCTGGCTATGATTGGCTCTGTGTGACCATGACGTAATGATTAAATCTCCTTGACGCTGACTGTTATAACGACCAATCAGTGTTCAGCGCAGCATTTGTCCTGAAATCGGCAAATCATCGGGTGACACCGCTCTCCAAGCGTGGCACTCTGTTTGTGATTTGTTGCGGTCTAAACAGGTTACTTTCTCTGCGGCGGCTAGTTTTTATTTCTTTACAGTTAAAAACACACTTTATAATTCTTTCAACATGCTATATAATTGAACAAAAACAACAAAAAAACACCTCTGTCACCTCTCTGAACTTCTTGTTTGTACCTGACTACAAATAATTTGATTAATGGTTCACTAAAATTGGTAAATGTGTATCAGTGTCGTGAATACAGGGAAAATAAGTAGACACAAAACTCGACTGGGAAAAATTACTTGTCATAAAATGTTTCTTATCCTTAGGGTTGAATGTTTCAATCTTTATTTCTTCATTTAGTCACTTAAAACCTGTTTTTTTTGTCTGACTGTTGCCGCGTCAGATGGTCTGATGTGGCAATCATGAGTTCTGTACCCAAAGCTGTGGATCTCATTCTGTGTCGTGATAATTAATCTCTGTCTGTCTGCCTCCAGCTCCCGTCCGGGTCGTCCTCCGAAGCGTTGTTCTGGGGCTGGGATCCAGGAGAGCCCCAGGCTGCTGCACCCGGGCCTCCCCGGCCTGCTGTCCCCCAACATGCTGTCACACACTGGTAGGAAACTCTTCCCTCCTTCATCATTCCAATTCCTTAAAACTCCCCTTTTTATTCTGTCCTTGGACTTTATTTAAATGTAGCGACACATCTAAGCAGCTCTAAAACGTTCACTTTAACTTTCCTGACGGAGAAATTGTCTGGGCCAGAACCCGACCACAACAAAAAGGAAGGAAATGAAAACTTAAACTTCATTTAATACTTCTTCTGCACTTCCAGCACAGAACCGTTCAGCTCACAATTCTAGAATCATTTACTTTGCAAGTAACTGGTACATCAATATTCTGTCATTTATGGTGGATGTATTTGCTGGAGTGAACATAAAATGGGTTTCAAGAGTCTTTTTATAACAGATCTTAAAAATACCTTTTCCTTGATAAGTCTATAAAGAAATCGGAATATAAACAAATTTCTGCAGCTAGACTTTCAAAAAAGAGAGAAAACTCCTGTTTCAGCTGAACTTTGCTGGTTTCTTTTTTGAGTTGATTTTAAGGTCCTTTTAATTACCTACAAAGCTCTGGTACCTTCATTCATCTTTGACCTTTGAATATCTTATCAACCTCCAAATCCTCCAAAGCTGGTCTGTTAATCATCTCTAAAGGTCCAAAAACAAAGCCGGGGAGGGCTGCTGTAGTCAAATCAAAACATGAATCCATAAAAAAGAGCTTAAACCCATCTTAATGTACAGATTCATTTCTTTAATTTATCTTGTCTGGGTATTTCATTGTTATCATATTAATGGGTTTTATTGGCAACATTCTTTGGATAATTCTGGATTTCAAATATCATTAGCTGGAGTTTGATTGGAGATTTTTGTCATTTCAAGATCCTATAGCTGATCAATAATGTAAATAATAACAAGAATTATCTTCATGGCATGTTAAGGACAAAAATTGCCCCATTGAAACCCTTAGAACTGACCTCACGGGCGTCAGATAGGGACATCCTGCATTCCAGGCATTGATTCTGGAATATTAGTTTCATAATTACCGTTTTTAAATTAATCTGTTTGTTTCTTGTGGCCATTTGAAATTGTTTGGAAGAAAAATGGGGAATACACCTGCTATGTTCTTTGTAACAGGATTTTTTGGCTGAAAGTGAAGATCAGGAATGATGTTAGTTAAAAGGATCAAGTCAGTAAAATTGTAGAATAATATTTATACACGAGTGATGTCACAGTGAATTATTGACATATTATAGGCTCTAAGGTTGTAATTACAAAAAGACAAAAATGTCCCGAATGACGCAGAAGGGTTAATTTTTCCGCCCTCACACTTTGACATTGATGTGAGTCTTGGATCAGGACAGAGAGCAGACAGGGAGACGAGTGAAGGTCCAGGTTCTTCTAATGAAGCTCCAGTGAACTGAAAGGCAGCGGCCGCCGAGGATCCTCTTGATCCGACATCACACACTGTGTGTCTCACAGGAGGCTGCGGAGACACACACACACGGTGTCACAGCGACGTCCTGGACACAGGGAAAAAAAAATCTGACTTCACTAAGAAAGTTTCCTGAGAGCCGACGCATGTACCTCTAAACTTGTAGTGTAATCTGGCAGAGGGAAGAAAAAGTCAAGAGGACCTAAAGAGTTCAAAGTTCTGAGCGGGCCGTGACATTTATTATGGAGATCATTTGGAATCGAAGCAGCTCTCACTCTTTCCTTCTGATCTTCATAATCCTTTCTCTTTTCATTTATCCTTCCAACCTCTCATCCTCCCACTCCTATACCCTCCCCCGTCTCCCGCTCTATGTCCTCTTAGAGGCCACAGTGAAAGAAACAGAAGGAAAAGAGAGAGATGGGGAGAATGTCACCGGAGGAGATGGTGGAACCTAAAAACGACTGCCAAAAAGAAAGGGAGGGAGAAAAAGAGAGACAGATTGTTGAGGAGTTGAGAGGATGATAAAGAAGAAAAAAACAGACATTTATCTAGAGATGGAGGGATCTGGATAGAAACCAATGAGAAGAGAAAAATATACCATAAAGGGGGGACAAAACCTGCAAAGAAAGAGGCTGAAGGAGTGCAACTTGAACGGTGGTGTGATGAATGACACGTCTCTGGGGTCTCACTCCTCCATCTGTCCATCCCTACCTCCTCCTCCTCTCTCCCTCCTCTTCTTTCTGTCATCCCTACTTCAGTGTGCCCCTTTCCCCCACTCTCGTCTTCCTTTTATGTTTCCTCACACTTTCTCTCCTTAATTCCCTTCCTCTTTCCTTTACCTCATCTTCCTCTTCCTAGCTTACTTCTCCTACCTTTCTTCTCTTCCTTTTGTCATTTAATCACTCTTATCATTTACTGTCTCCCTCTCCTTGTTTTTCCACCCTTCCTTGTATAATTTCCTCTGTTTTGTTTTACCTCTTTTCCTTCTCTGAAACGTTTTCCTATCTTTACTTAATTTTTCTGTCTTCCTTCATTTCCCTTAAGCTTTCAAATTCCTCTCCTACTTCCCTCTTTTGTTGTCCTAACTTTCTCACCTTCCATTTTCTTTTTGTTCTTTCCTCTCATCCTTTGCATTTCCTTACAGTTTTAATTATCTTTTCTATTTTTAACGTCCTTCTTTCAGCCCCTTCACTTGTTCTTTCTTTCAAGCTTTTCTTAGAAATCCCATCCCTCCTTCTCTGCTCTCTTTTTTGCTCTGGATGTTCCTCCTTCCTTAACTAAAACGGCCCTTCCTTCCTCTACCTCGCCCTTTAATCTTTCGTTTCACCGTTTTTTCTGCTTTTCATTTTTTCCCTATCTCATATTTTTCCCCTGTCTTTTCACAACTGGTCAGAGTGACACTTCTATCTTCCATTACATTCTCTGATCCTCATTATCTCCCTTCCTTTTCCATCGTCTTCCTGCCTTTCTCATCCTTTAAGTTTTTGTCAACCTCATCAGAAGATTAACTGAGTTAAAACACGTCCGTATAATTCGTTTTAAGTTTGTTGTTGTGTTTACGTGAAACCGAGTTAATTACTAATGATAACGCCAACATCAATGATGACATATATACAATAATAATGATGTCAGAGTTTAGATCCTGTCATGTCTGGACGTGAAAGGACGTCTTATTGTAGTTTCATGTGGACACTTGGAGTCTGCACCTACAGATAATGTTGTGAACCCAAAACTAAAAACACAAAGCAGCAACTATACTTTTCCTCTGTCGCGGTTGATGACAGAAGGAACTGGCAGAATAAAACGTTGGTAATGAGCAGCGCGAGTAAATTCAAATGATCCTTTTTGGTCATTTCAACCTTCTTCCCCCCCTCATCTCTTCCTTTTAATCTTTTTGTGCCAACCGTCCATCCATCATTCCGTCTGTCTGTCCTACTGTTGGCGCTCTCTCTCTCTCGTTCTTTCGCGTTCTCTTTCGCTCTCGTTCTCGTTCTCGTTCTCTCTCTCATAAATAAAACATGGACGTGTTTAGTGACATATGGACACAGCTCACTGTGGCATACTAATCACACACACACCTGATGTATACGTGTTTGTTTGTCGAACATTAGTAGAACCCAGAGAAAACATTTGCTCACTTATGATCGCTCATTAGCTCTAAGACACACACACATGCAGAGTTGGTCGTCTTAGCGGCCCTGCGTCCATGGAGACGCCACGTTGCCGAGGGAAACGGGCTGTTGTTTACGACTTTGCGGGCGCCACAGCGATGGGGGGCATAGGCCAATCACAGATGGACATTTATCACCCTGTATGAAAACAAAGTGAGAGTTTGGAGAGAAAGGAAAGAGTGGACAGAGAGGAGGAGGAGGAGGGGACGACTAGAAGGTGGACGAAGAGAGTAAGATGGGAGAATGGACCAAAAGAGGAAGCAGAGTTGAAGAAGATGAAATAGAGAGAGAGAGAGAAACTTGAGAAAAAATGCGGAGACGGAAGTCCTAGAGGAGGAACGGGTAGAGATAAACGACAAACAAAAACACGTTTTTGTGTCTTCATGTAATAGAAATGAATAATTAAACTGCATTATAGTTACAATTGAACCGAAATAATTTAAAAAATCAATAACTGTTTCTAAGTTTACACAAGGAATTTCTGTTGATGTTATTAAATATCTAAACGTCCCGTTAACGTTAACATTACTGCTTGTTTTTTTTCAGTTCATGGTAGTTCCCTTTCGCTTTTAAAAAAAAATACTGAATATGAAATTTGGTTTATTGGTGGGACTTAGGTTTACATTTTCTATTTAACTTTATTGTACTTTCCTACTAAGAAGAACCAGAAACATGTCACGCACACACTGTGGTTCTGTTTTACTGCAGATGTTGTAGAAGGAAGTGTGAATATTCTGAAGTCTAATCTTCTGTCTTCATTAAACATAAAGGGTAAATATTCCAGTAAAAATAGTTAAAGCACTAGAATAATTTTCAAACAGTCTACTACTGTAATAAAAACTGTCCACAAAATGTAATTCTTTCTTTTTAACGGTTTTGGAGACGCACCCCGAGTCTGCTACGTGGCACTAGAGCATGTCCACTCATTTAATGTTCTTTCAGAACTGAATAATGTGATCACACCATGAAATTTTCATTTAAATCAAAGCCGTTCATCACAGATGGCTTCCTTCCTTTTGCTAACAGGTGGTGCTATAACTATAATGGCACGTGGTTGTTTTCAGAAGGCAACATTTGTCAAACATGAAATCTGGGCCATTAACTTAAGCTACAATTCAAATTTAAACTCTACCTTCAGGGTAAGACTTAAGACTATGGTAAGGAATTATTGTAATATCGGGAATAAAGTGTTTCCTAAAGGAAACATCGAGGGCGTTTGTCTAACAAGTCATAGATCGTTATGTTGTTTGGAAGTCGTATCGTCCGGGCCCTGACGGACAGAACACAGGAAGAAAGAGAGGTGGAGAGGTGGGGGAAACAGAGTAATGAGAGGACGGAAGGAGGAGGCATAAATGAAAACAAGAGTGATATCAGTTTAATTGGCCTCATCTTCCTCCACAAAGATGCTGTGATGATAAGCGTGTGTTCCAACCTATGCGGCGTGCTGCGGCACTCATTTGACTTGTTAATTCACTTCAAAAACAGCTCAATGGTTCGCCTTGTCTCCTCACACACACACACACACACACACACACACACACACATCGTATAAACACAATTCACATCAACTATTTTTGCGAGCACACACTTCTTACATAGTGCCAACGCACATCTGGCTCAGGAGAGCTCGCATGAATCTACCTCGTTTGTTCATGCGCACACACACATACGGAGAAACACACACACTTACACACACTCACCAGAAGTGTGTGTAGATTACAGATGAAGTGCTTTCAATCGTTTCATGAAAAGAATACACTCATTCAAGGACTCTTGTGTGCACCTGCAGAGAGAGAGAGAGAGAGGGTGGGTGGGCGATCACGGAGGAAGACTGAAGGGTGCTTAAGTGACATAGTATTTTTCATCTTCCACCTCCTGAATCACATATTCCCATGTTTTTTATAATATAATTACAACTAATAATTCACTTACGTCTACTTTCAAATATTCCACTAATCAGCTGTGGATACTATCTGCAGACCAGCATGTTGCATTTTACTGTTTTCTTAAGTACTTTTGTTCATGTGTCTCCCATTTCCATAGATCTGGTACCATGAAAATGTGTCAAATCTTCTTTTCAAAATTAATAAAAAATAGTTAAAGAAGGGAAATATGGCCACTGGTCATTCTTATTTCCTCAGTAGCAAATGCCCCTTTCACCAAATCTCATGTTAAACCATCAAGTAGTTTAAGGATGTAAATCCGAACTGAGATTAAGGTTTATGTCTCCTCGTATATATTTGATTATTTAATTTGAAATTTTGCTTTCAATCCTCGTCTTTGAAAGGACGTGCATCTCATATTAGCTTCTTCAGTTTGCTTTTTTACACATTTATGTTTGACAGAGGTTATGGTCTGTCTGTATCGGCACTCATCGAGTTTTTACAATCGAGACGTTAAGGTCCCGATGGTTACCTGCTGTAAGTTACTACACAAACCGAAGCAAAGTTCAGATTGATCCAGGCCGGGACCAGCTCTCCTTTTTGTCTCGCACTTTGATCCAAACATTAGTCCTAGGAGGTTTCTCACCGGCTATTTTGGCCTAGATCAAACTGAAAAGTCCAAAGATCTTGACACACAAAAAATCAGTTCAAATGGTCCCATCATGCAATTCTCAAAGAATTCTGAGTCTGTCCCTTTATCTGGGGACCCTCCTATCCAAATGCCCATTGCTTCTACCTACCTATCTACCTTGGCCAGGTATTTTTTGTGTAATCCCCCTAACAAGTAAACTATTGCCGGTGAAAACTTTACCTCCTCACTGTCTTTATTAGCAACAGGAATCACTCAACAGTGACTTTAATTGTACCAGATAGATAGACAGACGACTACAAGTGTTATTATTCTCACGTCATCGACCTATAAAACCCGGATGTTCTTACAATTCATATTGAAAACCCCAAATGGAGTGCTTTGGACTTCCTGTTGGGTTGTTTATAACTTAAAGTCAAAGACTTGGCAAGAACAATTACTCTAAAGCCCGTGGCTGTGCCTGGCAGAGATGACAGAGAATGGTCGCTGTAAAATGGTTCCAAATGGGCGTCTTGGACATCCAGTGAAAGCTAAAGATGGGTGACCTAAGTGCCCAAGTGTGGAGCTGAAATCTATTTGACTCAGCACTAGAGCAATTGCCTGCATTTGTAAATTGGCACTCGGAGTGCTCGCTGGAAGGAAAGGAAAAAAAAAGAAAAAACCCCACAGACAAACAAAAAGGTCAGAACAGTGTGTTTCTAAATTCAGAACACAAAGAGCAATTTCTCTGTTTCCTGTTTGTTTTATTCAAAGTGTCACTCTGTCTCTGAGAGCGCCTTCGAAGCACTTCGTAGGTGCAGCGGATTAAATATTTACAACAGTGGCCAAATGGGGTGGGTTTCACGCGAGCTTCAGAGGGGGGTCGAAGATCAGCCGACAGCCTCCACCGCCAAACTCAAAGCTATTAAAGACCGACTTGATGCAGGGCGCTGTGGACGGACGCCATCGGATCTCATTTAGAACATTGCCTACCAAGTGATGAATGCTTTTACCGAGAGAGGTCTTCGGTAGCACGAGAACATTCATGCTTTTCCTGATGGGTGGGGTATTAATAACTTTATTTGACGGTAACTACTATATAGGAGAGAGTTATAGAGATACAAATAAAAGATGGGCGCGTTGACAACAGGCTGGTTTGAAATGAAGAAACATCCTGAAGTTGTAAGTAGGAACCGTAGTACTAGGTTGGGCCCGAGGTTTGTGGGAGACAGATGCTTGCAGTTACGGGTTATGAGTAGGTGTCTTGTTTCGGGCCTCTCGGGAGGTTGTGTGGACTGTTCCTGTCTATCTCAGACAAATTCTGTTGTCTCGGGATTGTTTGCTCATGAGCACAAGGAGCTGATCGCACTCCAGCCTGAAGGGGAAAAAGTCCCTTTTGATTTCTGATTATCAGATTTTGCAGGAGATCTTTGTCATTTTATGCTGACGACTCACTTCTTTTCTGTCCTTAATCCCGTTTCTCCGTAATCCCTCTTCTTGTTACCTCTACCTGTCTCCTCTCCTGTCTCTCTTTCGTCCTTCGGAAAACATTAGGATGCACGTGAGGACAACCCACAGGGGACCATTGAAACCCACACACACTGGAATATATTTATTCCCTTTCACCCACACACACACACACATTGCCTCTAGATAATGCGTGTGTCTTTGAAGCAGTCCGTCAATCAATCACAGACTAATTCCCAAGGTTCCCTGGTCGCCATTAGTGACGGGGTCGATGCTCAGTAACCGTGGACACAGTAGACGGCCATCAATATCGGAGAGAGAGAGTATGTGTGTTTGATAGTCATGATTGAGAACAGTATTGTGGCTTCACCCTCACTATTGATTGTCTTCTGGCTGCATTCAGGCGAAGCGGGCGTTCTGACTTGGTGTCCGAGTGTGTGTGTGTGTGTGTGTCCACTAATCAATATGCCACTCCGTTTTTATTCCCACCCTTTATTCTCTATCATTTTTTTGTTCCCTCTTAAAATTGAAAAACCTGAAGCTAAAACATTCCTCCAACTTTCTCCATGACGTTACGTGGATAGATGGCTTTTCATGGATCGGGTTCCCCCGCCTCAAAAATAAGACGGATCGAAAGAAGTTATTGTGCCCCGCCATGGAACAGGTTTCTCTCCGTGACGTTATTTTTCGGGAACATAACTCAAAATATCTTAAGTATTTATTCCACAAAACTTTCTCCACGCATCAACAAATCGGCAATTAAAAATTACTATTTGGTTTCCTGGGTTATAAATTCAATTTGGGATCATTCTATGAGCGGGATTGATCTCCGATCAGGAATTTTAGGGCATAACTCTAGAACTTTACTTACACATTCTCACTCGTCCAAAAGTTACCTTTTGGGAATATTGAGCAATACATTTGTTTTATAAATTAAACTTTTTTTTTATTAAGATGCGTGATTAATAATTTGTTGAATTGAAATTCTTTTTTTTTTCTGTCTTTTTTGCAAAATAATGACATAACTATTGAATTAAATTGGAAACGGATCATCACAGATTGAACAACTGATCCTGGAGAAATACTGCAAGGTCCTGAAGATCCGAACGGGCTTTAGATGTGAAAAGTCTAGTTGAAAATATAACATGCCATCTTTATTCATTAAAGA
Organism: Lophius piscatorius; assembly: GCA_009660295.1. Lineage (NCBI taxonomy): Eukaryota > Metazoa > Chordata > Actinopteri > Lophiiformes > Lophiidae > Lophius > Lophius piscatorius. Next base: position 34,517 of record VRLP01003320.1, on the reverse strand, counting down.
CGAGTAAAGAATCAGTTACCCTTTTTACACAGAGATCGCCAAACAGTGTCGCAAAGAAATGATTTCTCAAAGACGCCTGTATTCCCCGACACTGAACAAGAATGTCATTTTAAAAAGGGAGCCAGGGTAATACAAGCAAAAGACTCGCAACATATTGCACAGCAGCGCCAGAATCTAGTATATACATTCTGTTCTGTAGATAATGGATGAAGTTGTTTACTTGAATTCTTGGCTGTTGACGGTAAAGAACTCCAAGACTTTTCACCGTCTCCTCAATATGAGGACATTTTCAGTAGATTTGATCTCCTCTCTGAGTTGCTGCTAACTGTTACTAAATCAATGCTTCCACTTCATGTTTACAGACCTTTCACTACCTCTGCTGCCCTTTCAGAGCCGGGCAGACTCGGACCCCCCCTTTACACCTCCTGCGTTTATACAGAGCAGAAGGGTGGAATAAGGGTCATCTACCTACAGGCTTTAGAACATAGAAGACAGGAAAAAGAATTCAAACATGATGTCGATTGCTTCAGCTCAGTGGTTTTGAGTATTCGTCCCACAAAACGGGAGACCAAGGTTCAAGCCCGGCTCTTGACATGCTGTGGGTCCTTGAGCAAGATCCTGAAACCCAGGCGCCGCCCACCGCCCCGAAAAATTCTCAATATGTAACATATGTATGTACTGAAATAACAATGTGACGAATAAAGTAAGAAATATTATTTATCATTAAACGAATAGAAAGGACTTATTGTACACAAAGAAAGGTGTACCATTAAAAACATGTGATTGATTATCTTATAGATAAGAATTCAAACCAAAGGTCCAGATTTATCTTCAGTCTAATAATGGGTTTCTGTTCTAATGAATGCAGACAGGGTTCAAGAAATGAAGCGGTGTCAAACCTCTCCTCACTTCCTGTGAAGTGAGCATGATGAATTCACAGAAAAAGATTTGATTAAAAACAACTTTCTCTCCATTCATCCGTTGTTTCCCACTTCTTCATCGCTTCTTGTTTACTTCTACCAAAGAACCAGATCCTCTCTGTGGTGACCTCTTTACCTTCATTCATCCCACCGCTTCACTTCCAGTCATCTCTGCTGCCTTTCCATCTTAATCTCCTATCTCCCATCAGTCTTTGCTCCCCTTGTTTTCTCTCTCACACTCTCATTTCTCTTCTTCTTGAATGCATTTTTCTTTTTCTATGAACATATTTAAGTTGTATAATGAATGAAAGAAGAGACTCATTATGGAAAAAAAACTTTTTCAGCTATCTTGTACATCTGACTGATACTATTTTGGATCCTCATACTGGTGTTGGCGAGCGGCGGAACCTCATGATCCTCCGTTCCTCAATCATATTTCTGTCCTCATCTCTCTCAGCAGGACAGCAGACAATACGTCTGGTCCCTCCGCCTCAGGCTCCTACACTTTCCTTCTGTCCTTTTCTGCTCTTTATCGGAAGCCTTCCATCATTACAGTCCGTACGGATGCAACAAACTGATTTATATGTATATAAAATGAACGTTCATATCTAGTTGAACTCATTTTTATACATTTGTTCATTCACTTTTGATTGTTATGGTCAATATACAAACATTTTTCTCATGGCGCTATTAGGATAAGATAAGATAAGCCCTTATTAGTACCACGATGGGGAAATTGCAGTGTTAAAGCCGCAAAGAGCACACAGAACAATATAACTGAATAAAATACAAATCCTAAATATAGATATTACACTATACTGGAAATATTACACTATAATATAAATATTACACTATACTATAAATATTACACTATACAATAATATAGAATAAGTATATGCAGAAAGAAATAACTTTTCCGTTGCACTCTAATACAATATTACATACAGATCAATGTAACGACATGAGTAGATACGAGTAAATCTGAATTACTTGTGAGAGTGGAAAATTTCAACTTTGGCAAGAAATCCGTTACACTGGGACACGAACGGCCATCGTAGTGTTGGGACTCAAAATAACAGTTAATGAATGCAATGAAAAGGAGACATGACATCACAAAATAAAGGGAATAAGAAAAAGAAAAGTAAAAGAAAATATGCCATCATATCCCAAAAACACCCTATAAAACTAAAGAATAGAAACAATTAAATGTGACATCACATGACAAAATAAAAGCATCAGCACCAAAGTAAATGAAAACAATAAAACTGTGAAATACAAAAGATGCAAGTGTTTCTCAGGGAAACTAAAAGTTATAAAGTCATTGCATGAAAGAATGACAAAGTATTTATGTGGTTGCTGAAGAACTTATTGTCATAATATGAACAATCATACAACTTCACTTCCATCTCCCTGAGGTATGAGAAAAAAAAAAAAATATATATATATATATCAATAGAAAAGCAAATATTTAAAAAAGAATATTCAGTAAAATATAATAAGAACTGTCTTACAACAGTAGTAAATACACAAAAATCAAATAATACAAGATGATCTAAGGGAGGCAGTGGGGTGGTATGGCCCCAACTCAAAGTTTTCAACTGTGCACCCTGTAGTTAATGGAGTAACTCGTGTTTAGTTCAATCTACACACAAACCCGCCTTCTGGTATTTCTGCACCTTAGCCCCTCCCTCACCTGTCCCTCCATCCTGCTTTCAATGAACTCCTAAGCTTCGCAACGACTCCTGTCCCTCCTTCCGTCGTGTTTGCTTTACAGACAACTGTACTGTGTGCAGTGGACATTCCGCCAGGGCCATCAACCGTGACTGGGGCAAAACCAGCTGACCCCCGCTCTCACACACACACACACACACGTATATATGAAGTCAAACTGTACAAACACACACAAACCCATGTACGCTTTCTCTCACACACATATGTATACATGAAGGCAAACTGTTCACACACACACACACACACACACACACTCAGCTGGCTCTCTCAACTTGCAAACATAATGGTGCATTTCCACAGCGGGTCATCGTTCTCACTCTGCTGGTTGTTGTGTATAGAAGTCAGTTCCAGGTCAGCGCACAGAGCCAGGGATCTGAGTTCACACAAAAGAATGTGTGCGTGCGTGTGTGTTTTCTGCATATATGTATCAGTGAATATACATCAGGCCTGAGGCGTCTCAAACAGCACCCACACCCTGAAACACTTCAACAAAACACTCCGCCTGAATAGAAAATTTTGACAGCGACAGCCGGCAGTGTTGGTATGTGTGTCACAGCGACTGCAAGGCATTGTGGGTAAAGGCAGGCAGCACCTGCGAGATATCCGAGAAGATAAATCTGCGGGTAGGGATGGTATGAGAAATCCCGATATGATCACCGTCTCGGAAAATATTACAGTATTCCGTTTTTAAGTGTTAGTAAATGTAAACGCTACGATGAGCATGGGATTTTTACCTGTGACACATTCAACACGACCCTCACTGTGACTCAAAAGTGATGGATTGATTTTGTAGCAACTTATGATTCAAGTGTGCATATATTTTTGTGAGATGTTAACGTGTGTGTGTGTGTGTGTGTGTGTGTGTGTGTGTATATGTGTTACAGGCCTGACAGCAGCAGCCATGGCCGAGCTCCAGAAGCTGCAGAAGATGAAGATGATGATGAATCTCCAGAACGGCAACGAGTCAGATAATGATGACTTGCACTCCAATACAGGTAACACACACACAAGCGCGCCCGCATGCACACACACAGGAGAAAGTTCCAATTTGGTCACATTTTCATTTTTTAAAATAGAATTAACAAGCTCATTCATATTCCTAAAAATTGACCTATTACCAACACAAAACAAGATATCGTAAGGCACAAGAGACAACACCCTCTAGTGGTGGTAGTAGTTATGATCCGACTGCTATGACACTTTTATTTGGGTTAGGTACCGTTCACGTTTGAACCTTTTGCAGAACCTGGAGCTCTGCGATATGCCAGAAATATTCTTTTATTCTATTCTTTCAGCCTATTCTTGTCTTATATCGTCTTTCCAGAGGTTGGCGGGTCGGCGGGTCTGTCTATTGAGTGTTACGCCTATTTTTATATCTTCTTTTGTTGCCTCACCTCACTGTTCACCCTGGAAACCTCAGATAGAAGAGAAAGTATTTATTCAGTGTTGAAATGTGACCTGATCTCGGATGTCTCAGAAGATCTGCTGACGGAGATCGGTTCTAACATACAAACCCATGAGAGCGACATGAATGCGGCTGTGTTTGTTATGTAAATGTTGGCCAGGCAGGATTCAATGCTGTCCAGTTCTCTTTTCTGTCCTTATCTCTCCAGTCCCCTAGTTCTTACTATATTAAAGAGATCTAAGTAGGTTGGTAGTCTTTCACATGTAGAACATATTCATTGAATAGTAGTCGGTGTTCTGATTACGCTTATTAATAACTATAGTAAGAAGAATAAAGAGAAATAAAAAGTAACTAGTAAAAGCACTCAGAGAAAAATCTCCGCCAAGGCGCTTCAGTACCCTAGGATAAGGAAATATTTCTCTTTTAATGTTATCTTATGTTAATGAGCTATTGCCAGCCTGTAAATCTGCCGACAACTCCCAACAGACTCTCTGAGTATCTGTCAAATACTACTACTAATACGGTCATGTCCTGCACCTTCCACTTCAGCGTCTCTGCTCAGCCCACTGAGCCCCCTGCTCCACCCCCAAAGGAACATCAATTTTATGAAAAGAGCTAAGGCAGCGTCAATACTCTATACGGCTAATTGTTTTATTTTAATCTGTTTTATTTCATTTTCAATGCTGCGTATCGGAACTAAAAATTGATCACCTATAGGATATACTAAAACTTAACTGTGGGTAAAAATTCATGAAAAATCGGTCCTGCAGTTTATCCGTAATCCTGTTCACAAACAAACACACACACACGTTCCTTGATGTTAATGCCTGTCTGCTTTTGATTTTCAGTGTGAAAATTTTTAGCAGGAAAATATACAAGAATGTTAAAAAAAAAAAAGAGACGTATATAAAACAAAGACTTAACACACCCCGGGGCTTTCTGGTCCACTCCATCTCTGCCGTGTTTGCTTCTCTGAATTATTAAAAAGACAGAAAACAAAAAGCAAAGGAAAGAGAGAAAGCAATCCTTCCCTCTGTTTCTATTTTCCATTCTCCTCGTCCTTTGCTTCAGCTGACCTGGCAAATGGGCCGATAGAGTTACTCCATTCTCTTGTTTTATTCTCTTTCACCCCCTTCCTTTTTATTCATTCCATCCTGCTCCTCTTCTTTTATTTCATTCACAGTGTTTTGTTTTGAGAGTTAGTGGAAAACCTTCTTTTCATTGTCCGACCTGATTTTCTTTGTAAGAGACACTCACACCAGCCTGGGAATCTCTGGCGGACAATAGAGCAATGAGAACAAGTGTACGAATGAAAAAGAGAATAAAGGAGAGGAGAGAAACAGACTCATAATGAAAGAATGGGATATTTAGGGCGAGAGGAAGAGGAGGGAGGAAAGATGTTTTAGTGTTAGATGGGTGAAAGTTAATCGCGCTGGACTGTTCTGCTTTGGGACCAGATATTTATTGAAATGAGAGAAAAGGACTGGAGCGAGGGATGAAAGAGAGAGAAAGATTTGGGTGTCAAAAGAAACTATATCTTTGTAGTGAGAGAGGGCGTTTGAGATAAAGACGGGGAAAGAGTGGAAAACATATAGAGCAAATTCAAGCCACGGGCAGATTTGAACCATGAAAACGATACAGTCGACCCGGACCTTTAGTTACAGTTCTGATCACATGAGACCGTTTACACAACGGTTTTCATATAAGAACGTATACTGAGTTTTGTCTTTTCATTTTCACGGCAAGAGCATTTTTGGTTCCCGGTACCGCAAACGGACCATAACGGGTTCCAAAGTGTAATCCTTTAAAAATGTCAATGTTTCTGTATCTTGTCCCAGTTCTCGCACTACGCCTTAAGGTCTTTCTCCAGGTACGCACTTTTCTGACGTAGAGGAAATATGCACTTAGGGGGGTAAGTGTTCAAGGAGCTGAGGTATTTAAGCATAGATTTGGGACACGTCTGTATTCGTCACGTAATAGCGTCACTTCTCCTTGGATCAGCTAGGGAACGGTACATGGCACTGGCCATAGCCGCCAAACTGTTGGCAGTACTGCTGCTGCCCTGAACCTAATAAGATTAAATGAAATCTGATCGGTCCCTAAACGAAAACGTCTTTGAAAACTGTCATGTCTACTGATATTAATCTCTTTTGTTCTGTGATATAGTATATTCGTACTAGCATCCCTGCGTACACCCACTCCTTACGGCTAAATTAACCTCAATTACACTGGCAGAAAAACACGGCGAGCCACAGTTTCATGAACGTCAGATTCTCAACAAAATAAGTTTAATTTACCCAGAAAAAGACATTTCTTCTCAATTGCTTGGATGTCAGATGTCGCTCCTCCTGGCACTGGTTAGTTGTACCATCATGACAGTACATGGACTAATAGCCTGAGTGATGCGGACTTGCGGTAAGGGTGGATTATGGGAGCATGAGGGCGATACTGAACACCCCTGGTGAACAAAACTAGAGAATTGGGACACCCTAGCGTCTTGCACTCCTTAGCGAGAGTGCGCAACTTGTGGGCAAGTGCGAGAATTGGGACAAGGCCTTTGTGTAAACTGAGACTCTATAGTTCCTGGTTGGTCTTCTCCTGTGGTGCTGATTCTAAAAGTTAGGAATAAATGGACTCTACTTATATTACACCTTTCTGCTTTGCTCGACCACTCTTGTCCTTATAAATTAAATGTATTATTATTATTATTCTGTGCGTACGAATGTAATCGGGAACAGCATCGACATTTCTCAAACTTCTAGAAGAAATTCAATAAAATTTCAGACTAACTTTTTAGTTTTCCAGAAGATTTGCATGTAATTGGCACATTCAGTTTCCTTATTATACCTTAACAAGGTGTCATATAAAGTCTCCTTTGTCTGTACATATGTTACGGGGTATAGTCTATCCTCTTCGCCTTGAAAACCGCCGGTTAAATTTCAATGAAGTTTCGCATACTTTCGTTTCAGGTCTTACGAGTCCAAAAATGTTTCCCTATCGTAAAAGGCTGCTTGAATTTGGTTATTTCAAAATTTTAAGGCACATTAGAACTTGGCTGATTTTGCTCATAATGATACAAACGTGTGTCAGGTTCACATACCTTAAAAAAATGACAGTTGAAAGCTCAACCGTAAGTTTAGGGCTGTGATGTTTGTAGAGGTGTTTGATTATCGTCAGTATTAGCTGGAGGTTTTACGAGGTGACATATGGACCAAAACAGATGTGGTCTCGTAGACTTGAAAGACTCGCAGTCCGTGTTTTAGCAACGTGAACTGGAGTCTGATTAGGAGAAGTTTTTTTAGAGGAAGACTGAGCGATGGAAAAAAAAAACCCAATCCAAAAGCAGGAAAATAAAGAGAGTGAGGAGAGAAAAGATGCAGAGGAAGAGAGGACAAAAAACAGTGTGTGTGAGAGGGAGAGAGGGAACATCTGCCCATCTGTTTATACTTCTTTTCTTCCCTGGTGTAAATGGCAGACGGGATGAGGCCCAGCTGTCATCCACACACACACACACACACTCACACACACAAACACAGAGCGCAGGGAATTCAGTAGGCAATAATAGAGAGAGACGGTCGCTAATTCAAACTAATGGATGGAGATGAAGATGGATGAGAGGAGGAACGGGACACAGAGAGAGAGAAATGTGGAGGGCGAGTGAGGTGGAGTTTCACAGAGAGAGAGTGCACTCATTGAACAATCATTTTGAAATAAGAAACTTTATCCTGAAAATAAACGAGTAAACTAACGCACACTGTACAACTCTGTAATTGGGTTGAATTAAGAAGAATGCTCTAAAGATGTTCTGATTAACTGCTGCGTTTGATGTCTGAGGACCGTCTACAGTGAGATTCAGTTAATGTCAGCAAAAGTAGCTCAGAAATGTAAAAAGCCAAATTACTTTAAGTATGTTTAGTGTCATTTATTAAAGTTACATGTATATTCTCTTTTGCCAGAATCACTCTAAAATAAAAATAAACCCCATCTCATTACATTAAAAGAAAATAAACCAAATTCAATCCGGACCCTGAATTTTGGATAATGGGGAAGTTTATTCTTGCTACATACCCAACTCTGTATTTCTAGTCTTCTAAAAATCAATCGCATAGTTTATGCACAACAGAAAGAAATAATTATCAAAAGAAATTGTGCCAAGAAAAAACACTCTTCTTACTCCGCACTTTTTTCCCGTATCACTCCAAATGTAATGGATCCTGTCCCTCTACAGTGCTAGCCCTTACCTGTAGTTGCATCAAAATCCGTCATGTAGTTTGATAGACAAATAGTTTTGAAAAACATCTTATTGTAACCTTTTAATGTCTTGCTCAATAATTTGATTGAACATATTAAGTCTCTATTTCTTATTGATATTGTGACGAAACCTGTTTATAATATGACCCTGTGGCAGCATATATATGTGAAAGAGTAAGGGACCAAGGATAGAGCCCTGGGGGACACCTCAACTATTTTTCCATGAAATACAAAATTTCATCATGCCAGGCAAAATGATGTATGTTGTAGCTAAAGGTGATAATCTGAAAATGTCATCCTGAAATGAACAAACCATATGTACGTTCATGTTAAAAGGATTTTTTGGAATTTACATCTCCCGCCTTTGATTATATCGATGCGTTATTGTCGTAACACCCGACTTCCATCTGTCTGACTCTACCAAGGAGGGAGTGATTGTTCCTGGGACAAGGAGCGTCTGACCAGCCCCCCTGTTGGAGCCCACAGCGGAGGACCAGGAGGAGGTGGAGGAGCAGCAGCTGGAGGAGGCGTTGGGAGGGGGCCGGCAATTGGATCTGTCAACCAACAGCAACTCCAGCAGCAACAGTTACTGGCTAACAGTAAGACCTTTCACATATATAATGGTAGATATATATCTCACAGAAAACACCCTTAGATAAACTACATGAAACACACACACACACACACACTGGATATGTGTGTTTAAAGGTGATGGCATATTTGTTAATGTACGCCATTTAATCTGTTCCATCTCCTATATTAACACTCTCCCTGGATTAATCAGCACACACTCTACCAAATGACTCAATTTATCAACACCACACACAGTTTCACTCACACTCACTCACTTTTTCTTATTGCAGTAGTAACAGGTTTGCACGCACACACGCCGGGCGTTGAGATACGACAAACACTCGCATTGATTATTCTCTCACTTCAGTCGTCACAACATCAGCAATCAGTGTTATTGTTTCAATGGAATGAAAGCCATTTTTAGTGTGTGTGTGTCACCCGTGGACATCTCACTAGAGCTCGCCACTAAAAGGAGGCTATTGCTAAGGTCAAAGGTCAAGTTTTTATTTTTTTAGGGGGTTAAAGGTCGGAGGATGGATTTAAGTTAATGGAACCTTTGTCAGAACTTTGGCATGGACGCGCCTTCCCAGTATATTAGTTTGTTGTGCTCAACCAAAACATATAATCCCAATAAGAGTATTTGTTTGTGATATAAGAATATCACAAACAAAATTCCAGTGCAGGTTTTCTAATCTCAGTTACACCAATTCATTTTGGCTTTGTCATATCAACGGGCTAAAGATTCGGCCCAGTGGCTTTCTTCAAAGCATGAAAGCAATTGGAGATGATGTAATTTATAAACAGCGAGTGCTGAGCGATTGGCTCAAAAAGTCACATGACGATGCCTCCTGAGGTCACAAAGACTTAATGGGACATCTGTCAGAAAGGCAGGGTTCACGCACGTGTGGGAGAAATTAAATGTAAAATATAAAAATATATCTAAAAATGTAAATTATTAATGAAGAATAAAGATAACTTACAATGGAATAACGTAAGTTGTTAGCAGCAAGTAGAGGTTAGAAACTAAATTGAAGAAGAAGCAACAACTGAAAATGTCTTCATATTGAGGAGAGGGACCTCTGAGAAGAGGACAAGATCAGACATCAAGTATCTTTTTTTCTCCTTTAAACAAATTAGGAAAAATATAAACCGTACCAACAAAAAAGGGCCGTCTAAAAGAAGAGTCCTCTTTGCGACAGTGTTGTGAGATTCCTCATAAATAAAAGAGGTATGGAAAGAGAAAGGAGGTGGTAAAAGTAAAATAAAGGAAGAAATCTGAAGACAGAACTCAGACATTTAAGAAAAAACACAATCAGAAAAAGGAAAGGAGAGAAAAACTGACCCCCTCTTTCACTTTGTCACCCTTTAACCCTCCGACCTCCATATTTTCTTTTCCTCCGCGCACTCCTCCCTCTGCTTTGTCAACTTTTATTAGCGAGATGTTTGACACTGGGATGACACCTCTTCCTCCCTCTCTCCTCAAGGTTAGGTTCAACCCAAGTTCACAGACACACTCCCATCCAGCCTCTGTGGACCAGAGTGTGTATCTCTAGTCACTCAATCACAGAAAGAGTGTTTATGTTTGCTGAGGGGGAAAAGATTACGAATCAATGAAAGCGAAAGCTGACAATGGAAACAGATTTAGAGAAGAAAGTATGACGTACACTAGACTCATGCTTCTTTTGATGGAGAACTTTATAGCTTCCTCAGGTTAATACAAGGAAAAAACATATAATTCCATCATTGTTCACATTTGAGTGTCAATTGGCTTTTTTCCTAGTTGTGCCATCTAGTTGCCTTCTTCTTTTTCGTCCATGCTATAATGGCACAGAACCTAAGAAGGGCTCACAAGGCCTTAGGACGCCTCAGAATTCAATGAAAATTCTTACATGCTCTTTAGGGGCTCGATGGGTGTGCATCCCATAATAGGTCTCTTGTATTTGCTTACTTTCACAACTTCAGGCATATTTGAACTTGATTTTCATGCCAGTGTGTCCACCTATGATAGAATGTATGGTTTAAAAACGGACTTTATCCACTGATTGGAGGAAAATTCTACTTGAGGTAAAATGAAGGTGAATCAAACCGTCTGGTCTGATCCACATCAGCTCAAGTAGAGTTTTCCCAGTACTGGGAGACATGTGTTATTTGACACTTATTCTCTGGTTCTCTAACGGACTCTTAAGAGGTATAACAGGTAGCCAAACCCACAGTTCAGATACTTTTTCTGGATTAGCAAAAACAATAAAAAGGAACTTTGCTTTAATACTCAAAAGTCACATTTTACTGTTCTGGAGGCACATACGGGTGTAACGGTCACGCTATTAAACCGCTACAGAACTGGTATTTACTAGTACTATTCATCAGTGTTTCCATCATGTATACCGGTACTTTGGGACAACTTTATGAGCAGGAGGTAACTTTCGTATTTGAAGAGGAAGTTCTGCCTCTTTGCCTCCCATGGAAGTCATACCATTGTGGAACAAAATAAAGATGGCACTTTTTTTTTCTGGACTGATCTGAAGGATGGTGCAATTGATAAATTGTGGCAGTCCGTAGACATTAAAAGATGTTCATGTGACTCTAAGTATGTTATATTCAAGAATAATTGTTTCCCAGAAAAGTCGGGAATATAATGGAATCATCATCGCGGCCGCCGCACCTTCCACGTCCAGGACTCCTGCCGCAGATCCTTTCAGACTTCTCTATAAGAGTTATTTTAGGATTTCTCATGCACAAGAAAATAGGGCAAAGAGTATATACGTGATGCTTTTCCTTCACTTTCTGTGTGTGTGATGAACTGACAACTTGTGTACCCCACCTCTCAACCAATGCCAGCTGGGATATGCTCCAGCCCCCCCGTAATACTGAGCAGGATAAATATTCTCAGAAAATGAATGATTCATCATAATGTGAGTCCTTTCAATCAAGGCTGCAGATGTTTCTCACACACTCTTTTTATCTGTCCTTAAGGATTGGACCTGCCCTTTATGATGATGCCCCACCCTTTGCTGCCCATGGGACTGCCACCCGCTTCTGTAGCCATGGCAATGTCACAGATGAACCACCTCAACACCATTGCCAACATGGCCGCCGCAGCCCAGCAGATACACACTCATGTACACCGCGCACCTGTCATCAAGGTACAACATACACTATAAAACGTTTTCAAATGAGGACCGAGGACGGGTCCTTGAGGAATTGATCCATATGAGATTTTTGCTATACTATCCTGTATGAAGGTTCTTTATGGAGTAATTTAAGGCATTGTTCCAGAATGAACTAAGAGCTTAAATCTTAGAAAACTGTTGATGTTTTTGTAGCCTCGCTCTCTAGATCTATCTATCTATAATATAGTAGGGACTCAGAATCATGTGATTTATTTTATACTAACAGAATGAACATTTTTGATGCTATTTTTTTTAAATCTCAATGTATGCATCTTATTTGCTCTTACTTATTGGTAACTATTTGAACATGGGCTGTAAAACCAATGTTACCCCTATGGAGATTAATAAACTAAGTTTGTCAGTATGACTATATGAATACTTACATGTGTGTATTCTCCATCATAGTTGTGTCTTCTTTCAGTTAAGATCCTACTGGAATCTGTATATTTTACTGTCCCTCTCTCTCTTGCCAGGAGAGAGTGTGTGACAGTCCCTCTCTCTCTCCATCTGTTGATGAGGCCAACACACCTCTGCAGTCTCAGGCCAGCAGCTCGGCCTCCAGCTCACCCGAAAGACTGGGTGAGTGCACCAACACAGCAAGAGCATACTCAAACCATTCTGAGAAAAATGACCGATCAGAGCTGTGATAAGACTGGTCAAGCCGAAGAACATATAAGACCTGTACTTTATTACGGTTTCACCTCGTAGATGGTGAGAAGAAAGGAGAAATAAATGTTCTTGTTCAAGGTCACACTTTGAAGGAAATACTGTTAGTCATTATTGAGGATAAGTAACTATGTCAACAAACTTTGCCAACCCTTTTCCATGACTACGACCAGAGGACACCAAAGTCATTAAACCCCAACAACACACATGCAGTATCGATGACAAAGTTGTTGACTGATAAAATAAGATGTTGACTTAATTATCCTCGTCCACATAAAAAAAGGAGATGATAGGTAAAAGAAGGATCCTAAAGCTTTGCTTGGGCAGGGCAAAGGATGAGGACAGTGGTGGAGATCTATGGCAGTCCTGAAGGTTTAACTGGTCATCCAACCTGGTCATAGGGGTAAAGACTGATTGAACCATCAAGTATCTGGTTCCTCTGCAGTTTCCCATGTAAACCCACCTAGTGATTACAGATCCAAAACGATCTCAATCTATTGAACCAGGGGCTTACTTTAACACATATATGACATTCATCATCCTGAAAGCATCATCATCAGACCACACACTTCCTTCAGACCTTCATTGTGAAATATTGAAACTGTATTTATCAGATAATCAAAAGATAAATCTAATGTCAAATCAGAGTAAAAATATTGTTTTGGTCCCACAAACTGAGCTTCTCCTTTCTTTCCACAGGACTGGTGTCGGCAGATGCAGATGTTGTGTTGCCCAATCCTGCTGCACCCATCAAGAAAATAACAAAGGGTAAAGGTTGGACCACACGCACACACACAACACACACACACACAGAAAGGTCCTCTCAATATAACACACATACGCTGCTGGACTTCAGAAATGACGCTCTCTCACAGACACTCAAATAAGTGGAGATAATCCATTATACATCCCAGTCCATTTTGTTTTGACAACCGACAAACCAGTTGTCACTTAGGAGGGCTTTCCTCCAGACACACACTCATCGACACGGATTGAAACCACACAAACAGAAGCGTCAGGATGCTCTGCCCCGCCTATTGATCACCTGTCCCTGAGCCATCAATCAGACGAATGAGGGAGGAGGGGTAGAGGAGCGAGGGAGGATAAGTAAAGGAGGCATGGCTAAAAGGGGTCAGGGGGTCACACACTAAAAGCATGTGGGGGCCTCTCTTTCCTCCATCACACTCTCTATTTTCCATTCTTGGAATCCATCTGATTCCTTGCCTCTCCACCTTCATTTCCATTCATGGTCCTGAACCTCATTTGCAGACATCAGCAGAAGCAGCTGCCATTCAAATCAGTACCGCCTGCGCCGCCATGTAGAGGACCGCAGATTTTCAAGATTGATAGAAGAAATATTGTATTCTGTGGTTTTAACCGCAAAACAAATGTCCACTTGGATAAAAAAACCCTGTGTGCAACGGTGTTTGGAGGTGGCGTGTCTATCTTAACACCATAGGATGGACTGGGTCAAGAGGTTGAGCAGTCGTCCACTTAAGCTTGGCTTACACTGTACGATTTAAGAGTAGCGGCTGTTTGATTTCAACTCTCGCTGTACAAATCAATCGTTTATGGTGTGCTCACGCCGAACCGTCCGAACATTGCACACGACTTGAGTGCTACTCAAAGTACTCTGACAGCTAAGGACCTTTCTTTTTCGTCCTTGCTGTTCAGTTGCTACCAGCCACTATTATAATTATCCACACGACGCGTGGGCGTCTCAGGCGTTCAGTACCCACTCCAAGTGAGAAAAGAAAGTGCTGATGTCGGCCGATCAAGTCAGGCGACCAAAATTCCACACATTTCAGTAAACAGTCAGATATCCGGAAGCTGCTGATCGGCCGTTGGAACCCCCCTAAGACTGCACAACAAACGACCCCCGACAGTTGGCCCAATGTTCACGTGGTTCATGATTGGGCACAAATTGCCCATTGTACATCCGGCTTTATGGGAAGAGTAGTGGTTTGATCCTTGACCCCTGCATTCTACATGTCAGAAGTGTAAGATGTGGAACCTAAAGTTTCTCCCGATCCGGTTTCATTGGTCTGTGAATGTATTGCCTTTCATGGTAGTCTCTGCCATTCTGTGAATTGCAGAACATAAGGCTTCATTCAGCAAACGTCCTTACGAAGAATTTTCTTCTCAAACCCCACTTACGCAGTTTTTAAGAAGATTCTGGCTTTCAGCAATGTTTTCTTATTTTGGGTTTGTTCTAATGTATGAACAGAATCTATGAACACTCAAGAGAACCCTTACGAACATTAGAGTGATTCCATGTTAAAGAAATATAATAATTGATTGTGTTTTCTTCAATTATACAGTTGTATAATACAATAAAACATTTAAAAAAAAATGTTTATAATAATTTATAGAAATAATAATTTTCATGATTTTACCAATCATTACAGTATTTTAAAATAATTAAACGCTATACAACAGTTTTGCTGTTCAGGTTCGATGCAAACAACTGATATTTTGTAATTAGATTATTTAAAATAGACTAACAGCTTACAATTAATAAAAAAAGGAATCGCTTCAACAAATGAAAGCTTCTGTGTGTATCTTTTATTTTTTTCACCTTTTCATCAATTTCTCTAAGCATGTCAGGAGTTGTGACCAGTGTTGATGCCGTCTGAGATCAGACGTGCGGCGGCGCTTCGGCGCGTGTTTTGAGCGGCGCTGCTGCAGGAAGGTGCTGGCTGTGCTTCAGAGGGTTGAGTCTGTTTATCAGTTAATAAATAATTTGTGCCCCCCTCCAGAGCGTTCACAGTAATAACATCCCATTTTCTTCTATTATTTTATATGTGCTACTGACACCGCTAAATAAGACGGCGTGTTTGCTGTCCACTTCAGAACCGCTGACATTGTTTTTTACATATGGAGTCCGGTGCTCCACTGTCTCCACACTTTCTATTTGTCATTTCCCCCATTTGAATTCTCCTCAATCTCTGTGGTAGTTGTTTGTGCACACGGACCTGCCGTCTGATTGGGCATTGGCAGTGCGTTTAACTTTGCTGACTAGGATCACAGGCACCAGCTTACATTCAAAAAAGGATTCATCTAGTTAAGAACAGGGTGCGAAGGATTTGGAAGTTTAAGAAGACGTCGTGAATCTGACGTAGGTTTTCTCTTAGGAGGCTTAGAGAATATTGGTGATTAAGGTCCATTGATTCCTGGTGAGGCAGGAGGAAATTAACTCATTAGCCCCTTTTTTCACAGCCTGTTCAAGTCAGGACTGTTGTGCCTTTATTTTTATTGTGGGCAACCCCCCCCCCGGACAAGTCACGAGTTCATCACAAGGCAGACGCATCGAGACAAATAAAAATACAAAAATGAAATGCACATTTGGGGCAGCTGTAGCTCAGGAGGTAGAGCAGTTGTCTCCCAATCAGAGGGTTGTTGGTTTGATGCCCCGAATTTCCCTACATTCTACATGTTGAAGGTTCCTTGAGCGAGACCATGAACCAATATGCTTCCTGGGTGCTTCACAGGGTCAAACACAGAATTTTAGTTTTACAACGTCTCCTGAAGAGTAGACATCAGTATTATTAATTCCATTTAATTAATTGGCCAAAGCCAAATGTTCTGAAGGTTCAGGATGGTTCTTAAGACACAAGCATTTCAGAAATAATCTCTAGATGCAGATGACACTGTTTTATACGTCAACACCCCCAAGCGCCGTTATGCAACTAGAATTACAGACCGGAGCACATGGCAGCGAACAGGAGGGTCCTCATTGTGGCATATTGTGAGGTATTTTTTTTTACAACAACCGTCTTCTGTTGTGGTTTGTGACACATTTCAGCTGCATTTGCCCACAAGTAAGCTTAGAAAACACAATCTAAGTACTTAGATTACGTTTGATTTGTTTGTGTCTTGTTTACTCTCCCTTGTTGTTTACAACCCTACATCCGTCTCTTTTGAATGAGGAGGTGGTGTGAAATGTGCTACACAACATTTAAAGATATGACGGCGGAGAGTTCATTGAAAACATGCAAGAATTCAAGCCATGCCGATGATAAAAACTTACAAGTAAGCGTTCAGCCCATCTCAGGGGAAAATAGCAGACAACAACATGTTCTCTGTGGCTTCCCTCCATCTGGAAGGTATATTGGAACAATTACTGCAGCAGGATTGCATAGTAAACTCAACCTGTGTTTGTAATTAAAAATATGACCTTACTGTGCGTCATATCCTCGGTTGCTTTTTAATTGTCTTCTTGTTTTCTGTTGCACGTTGTGTTTGTTTGGTGCTGAAACACACTGTCCATTATGAGATCATCAGATATCGAATTTTTTCATTCAATAGCAGAAATCCAATTGATCTCTTTTGTGGGATAATAATAATACATTTAATTTATAATGCAATTTACATTTGGATCAAATCTCAAAGTGCTAAATGTAGAGTCCTCCAGGATAGGACCTGGAGGACTCACCGTTTGACACAGTTAAATAGCCAACGAACCCAAAATGTGACAAACATGGAATCTTGACTGCAGGGACAGATTTAGTTAATAAAATACTACTTAAATCAACTAGAGGAATCTACATGCATATAACCTTTTGCTGTGACTTAAACCAAGGTTTTTATTCAAATCTAGCATCCAGCACAGTTAAACATGCAGATAAAGAGGCCGATCCAGGATTTAATTTTTACATTTTTCTTAAAATATCAACGCTTTACCTAATAACACAAAAAAATCCCTTTCATTGCTTTTAATTGCCACCAAACTTTGTAAAAGGATATTGAATGCACCTCACAAGCTGAACAGGCATGATCCTGCCCCCTTCTCCATCAAGCTAATTCAGGGTTTAGTTCAGAATAAGAACAAGTATTTCCTATCAATATTCAAACTTTTGAATAGGTACGAGCGACAGTCCCCCAGAAACTGTAATCCACATTTTGCAACAAGTGAAACAGAATGAAAAATATTTTAATCTGAATCTGCGCCAAAATGTATTGGGGTCTATTCTGGTCCAAGATCCATCCTCCCACTGAGTTTCAAATAGTTCAGGATTAATCCTGTTGACAAACCAGCAAAATGGGATCGACGATGTGATAATAAGAAAAAATAACCTCCTTGGTAAAAATGGTCAGTTAAACTATAAAATAAAATGAGTAATACATTTTCACGTCAGTCACTTTAAATTTATAAAACCCTAACATTGTAGAGAAAGGAATAGATATAGGAACTTCCTCCTCTCGTTTTTCAAAATAAAAGTATTTGAGTTACGTGACACTCTGTATTCCGTCCTTGTTTCGTCTCCGTAATCCTCTCCCTCCTCTTTTCAGCCTAACTTTCTTTTTTAATTCCTTTTAAAACATTCTGTCTCCTCCTCCCTTTTAATGAGTTTTCTTTTATATTTTCTCCATCATCTTCTACTGTGTATTCCTTATGACGGTCTTTGAATGTGCAAAAACAAAGAACCGGTTCCAGCTTAAGCATTGGGCCTGAACCAGCCCTGGAAGATGACTTGGTGGAAACGGGTAATCTGGATGTAGGAAAAATCGGTGAGGAGTGTTTTATGGGCTGATGAAGTAGCACTAAATGAACGTTAACATATTAAAGGCCTCGTGCTTAAGACCCCAATGAAACCCTCCATTGGGCATTCCAAAGACAACAACCCTAAACAATCTCCTCCAGAGCTGGGTTCCTGAAGAAGTCCGGGAACTTTCTGGAGCAGCCATCACAGTGACACGACTTGAATCCAAAAATAAATTCTGGTGAGATTTTAGCAAGGAGGTTGCGGCTCACAAACCATGGAATATTCCAGAACTGGTGTGAGGAAAAGTCTCCACAGAGTCTCAGGATCACTGGAATCTTTCAGAGACTGCTTCATCAGGAGAAACAGGATTTATGGTCAGATTTAGGAAAGAATATTGAAGAATCACAGAGTAATTCTGCAAAGGAAGGGTGTAATTAAGACCAAAAACAAGGGAAATGGTAAAGATAAATAAAAGAAGGCTTTTGAGGGGATGTAGAGATGAGGGGAAAAGAGGTTGTGAGAAGTCGATAATAAGAGAGGTGGAGTAAAGGGATGTATGGATGAAGTGGCAGATAGGAGTGTAGATGGGTGTGTGTGTGTGTGTGTGTGTGCGCGCATCTTAATCAGTGTTAATTTCACAGAAGAGTTAACCCAGTTGTCAGCGTGTTAAGGCATTAAGGGCTGATCAGACACTGTGACGCACTTGCAATGAACACACACATACACACACACGCAAAAAATCAAGGATGCCTTTAATCCTTGCCAATTAGTAGCGCACATGATTGCCTGAATACTAACGACCTCTGTGTGTGTGTGTGTGTGAGTATGTGTGTGTCGGGTGTAATTGATTTCTCTGATGCTGCTCTGTTGCCTTTTACACCTTCATAAACATCAACATTTTAAAAAACTTCCCTCCTTCACTGCAGACGTTTCAACGATAAAGTAAATTCTTAGAGGAGTTTGATAACATCGCTCGTCTGCGTGATAAATGTGAAGCTACTGGTTAGCACAGATTGCAATTGGGATTTTATGCCGAGGGAATTTCCCAGGTGGTTTTTGAAAAGTCTGAAAATGAGAGTTGATTCCATGTAGACTGATCAACGATAACATTAAAACCGCTAACACACTAAGTGAATAATATGATTTGTTTTAATCTGCTTCACTAATGTGTGGATTGCTGCACCGATCTATTCTTTGTCCATTATTATTTTCCCTTTATATGACTCCATGGAAACATAATCCATCACGTTCCTGTCTCATCACTGTCACTACTATGCTGACGACACAAAGATCTCCTTATCCTTCAAACCGGATCATTTTAGTTGTTGAAATTTTCTGTTTTACCAAGATATACCAAATGCTGTTGTTGTTTTTTAAACGTGATATTTTGAAGTAAGGGGAAAAGATTATGGGATATTAGGATGAAGTATTATGCTGTCTGAACAAAAGAAAGTTTAAAAAAAAAGAAGAAGTTTGGAGTAATGATAAGAAAAATCATAAGATTTAACTATAATGTGAATTGACTTGAGGAAAGATTTATAGAAAAACAATCAATTGGACCGGATTGGATTATAATTAAAAGGAAAAGCAGATAAACTAATATCTGGGGAATAAAATGAAATAAATGTAAAGAATCAACAAATAATGAAAAGCATTATTAATGTATTAAGATTTAATTTAATTAAGCATATTTAGAATGGGATGGAGGATTTAAAGAATTGAAAGTTTTTTTGTATTTGAATTGTTCCTCACAGAAGAGTCCTTGCTGGGTCAGACTCTTACGCCGGGCTTCCCGGCTCCTTTCCTATTTGCTGACGGCCTGTCGTCAGTGGAGACTCTGCTCACCAACATTCAGGTAACAAGCCGATTTTACTGCCTCTAAAAACTCTTGTTAAATGTTGTCAGGACAAGGCAGAGGGTTGGTTTATTACAGTGGTATAACACATTTCTTATTGGACAAACGTAATCTTTTCTGTTGGAGGGATTTGATTAAAAAAGTTTAAATGCTGATGATGTGGCTCAATTGATTTGTCCGTAACATGTTGGAGATGAGTTGTCTTATTCAGGTCTCTAAGGGATATTTTTCTTTCATCATCTTCACTCAGGGCCTGTTGAAGGTGGCGGTAGAGAACGCCCGGGTGCAGGACAAACAGATCCAGGCGGAGAAGCGGGAGCTGAAGATGGAGCTCTATCGAGAACGAGAGATGAGAGAGAGTCTGGAACGACAGCTCACCTCCGAACTACAGAGCAGAGGTCTGAATCACCGTAGAGGGGGGGAGGGGGGTTGTAGCGGTAATCTACCATGAGCACCCAGAGCATGTGACACAACCGCAACTGTTGATTTTTTCTCCAAACCATCAGATTAATTTATGTAAGGGAAGACGGGCTTCCCTCCGTTTCTGGGAGAAAACAGCGCAGAACATGAATCACTGAAGGAAAAGTTTGAAAAGCTTTGAGTGACTTTGTTCTAAATCTGTATTTCCTCCTCAGCCTCCATCCAGAAGCGTCTGAAGAAGGAGAAGAAGGCCAAGAGGAAGCTGCAGGAGGCACTCGAGTTCGAGTCCAAGAGGAGGGAGAGAGTGGAGGACGCTATGAAACACTCGTCCTCCCCTTCTCCTGAGCCGCTGCACGCCGCCAACAACAACACCACCCAGAATGGTAGGATAGGAGCTTTATATGCATAAAAAAGTGCTGATTATTTTTATGCGTAGGTATATATCAATATATGAATATCTGTTGATTTTCACCATGAAACATGAAAATGGTGTTGAGGCGGTAAAACATTATGACCTGATTGGGTTACAGGATTGGGTGTGGTAAAATGAGAGTTTTGAATTTTATACGAATAGGATTGTCTGATGTAAACATCTACAAGAAAACCTTTTGGAGCTTTGACCTAAACCCAACAGGATGTTGACCATTTTTCATTTAGCAACCATTTCTAATCTACTAAAAATTACCGTAAAACCGTTTTCACCACGGTGTCAAACTCCTCCTAATGTTTGTACCCGATCAATATAAAATACTGTCTGTACAATCCCAACACTCAATGGATGAAAGGATTCATACAACCTGAAAGGTATGTCAATGGAGGCGGGGCCAATTTCAAATATTCGCCATGAATGTTTTGTCTAACTCTCATATGCATGAGTCAATCTTTGGCAAACTTCAAATGTGGGATAAGAGTCCCACTATGAAGACAACCACAAGTCAACATGCAATTATAGCGCCACCTACTGGCAACAGTGGTTCTTATTGTGTGGTCTTCACTGAAAGAAGTTTTACAATTACAGGGCGTTGGTAGAACCACATTGTGGACACGAGAAGTGGAAAGTGACTAGAAGGGCAAAAGTTTGCCTGATCTTGATTTTCACTCTGAATATAGACGATGAGAGTGGGTTTTAAAAAGACGTTTGTATTTTTGGCTTTCATAGCGTCGCTTGTTGATCCTTCAGGGTTGGCTGTTCTATGACCGTGAAGGACACGTTCACCACTAATAGTGAATGTGATCTGAGCAGTGATCAGGGATTAAACCGTCATGGTGCATATCAATTCAGAACTCTGTCTGTCAGCATGGTGGCGGATGGCACACGCCGCAGTTGGCATGCAGGTGTTACTCACTTGAGTCAAGGTGACATAGTAGGATGTGTTTTTGCTTTGAGAAGGTATGAACTCTCCAAGTTCCCTCTTGTTTTAAGTATGGTTTGACATAAAACTGGTGCACCAGTACGATGTATGTGTGAATACATATTGATTTCCAATTTCAGCAAAACCACTATCAAAAACCTGTTTACATTTGCAAACTTTCAGAGTTAGTCCAGAAACACTGCCTCCGAGCCTCTCAATTTATCCAGAAATCCTACATTCCAGCATAAAACTAAAAACTTCCCATTTTTTACTAAATTTATTTATGAGTTTGGTCACATTTTAGTCACAGAAGTTCATTAAAGACTATCTGCAATACTTTAAACCTGGATTAAACCTGCAATACTTTAAATACTTTGGATGTAACGACAAATTAAACTCTCCCCGGAGACAGACACAGTGCCAAGATGAAAGATTTGAATTAAAGATCGTTGGACTCAAGTTCAGGGTTAGAATTTAGTGATTTCTCCAATGCTGGGACGACAGATTTGTGACGCCAAACAGGAAACAATTTTATGAGGTAGTAATAAGAACGTATGTAGGATGAGACAAAGACGGAAGCTATCACAAGTCTGTACTCTGTAGAACGACGTACGTCAAAGAATATCAGACATTAATCACATTAAAAGGAACGTCACGTGTGATATTGTTGCGTAGATTCACAACTTAGTATTTGTTCGCTAAAATTAATCATTCATTCATTCAAAAATATAATGAATAATTAATACATGAAACATGTATTCTTACTTTCTCTGTGCATGTAATCCCAAAATAGTAATTATGCAATCCATTGCAATACACCACAAAATTCATACAATAGACATTATCTGACTACATAACAGGTAAAGACATAATTCTCTGGAGAAACCTTTTGGGCGTTCTTTGTAAACCCCGGTTTGTTTTTGACCAGCACACCATTACAAGGTGTTGTTAGATTTTTATTGGCCGGCCCGCTGAGACTCTGTCTTGTCTCTGTGCTCAATTCCAGACACTGCTGTAGCCGAGGATAAGCCCGAGCTTAATGGGAACCAGCAAGACAACGGCGCTGTACAAGGTACCCGAACAAACAAACAATAAAAAAATATCATAAAACACACACTCACGCATGCAGAGTCACGCACACACACACACAGGCCACATAATAACAAGTACGACACTGAGTGCGAGCCTGTTCAAAGACGTACACACACATGGCAGGCACATGTATGTGTTGGGGCCCCGGCTAGATTAGTGGAGACATTAAGCAGACAATGTGGCCCCCCTTTCATGTGCACCTTATCAGACACACATGTGAGCGTGTGTTTGGACACATTTCACCCAACGGATGTAAGCTTGGTTATTTGTGTGTCACCTGAAGGTTGCCCTAACCATGAATTTGTAGTGGGTTAGGACATTTTTTAAACTAGAATGTCACTCAGTAGAGCTCATACTTCCTCTTCAGGTTAAATTAAACCCTTGTCCAAAGTTCACGGAACCCCTTTAATCCCCAAATCCCACATGTACTTTGTGATATCGGTAATATCAAACTCTAAATGTTTAGCTAGAAGACACATAATCCCTCAATCAGACATGTTCAAGAAATAAATCCAAACTTTTTTTCATGACATATGATCCTATAGTTATCCTGATATTTAGTGTGACAGTTAATTGATAGTTACCCTGTTACTTAGCCTTCTAGTTAGTCTGAAAGTTAGCTTATTAGTCTGGCAATTAGTCTGACAGTTAGCTTGATAGTTTGTCTGAAAGTTAGTCCGACAAATACCCTGGTACTTAGCCTAACAGTTAGTCTGAAAGTTACTAGGGTACTTAGCCTTACAGTTTGTCTGCCAGTTAGCCTATTACTCTGGCAATTAGTCCGATGTCAGCCTGACAGTTAGTTTGATAGTTACCCTGTTACTTAGCCTTCTAGTTAGGCTGAAAGTTAGTCCGACAAATACCCCGGTACTTAGCTGGACAGTGACTAGGGTACTTAGCCTTACAGTTGGTCTGCCAGCACTACTCTAGCACTTAGTCCGATGTCAGCCTGACAGTTAACCTGATAGCTGGTCTGACAGTTGTACCATCCATCCATGCATAAATTTTTGTTTGCTTGATCGGGGGTTAGTGGTGGTGGCGGTGGCAGTAGGCCATGCAGGTTTTTCCAAGCGTCCCTCTTCCTAGCAACGTTCTCCACCTACTTGGGGATCCCAAGGTGTTCACTAGCCAGTCTACCTGGGGGTATCCTTCCAGTTTGTCCAGGCATGCCCTGGAGTTATCCTGATCAGATGCCCAAACCTCAACCGGCTCTTTGGATGCGAAGGAGCAGCAGATCCTAGTTCTCTCCGGATATCTGAGGTCCTCACCGAAGGCTTAACGCAGCCACCCTACGAAGAAATTAATTTTAGCCTTTTGTATCCTTGACCTTATTCTTTCGGTCTCTACCCAGACCTCATGACCATGGGTGAGGGTTGGAACATAGATGGACTGATAAACTGGGGGCTTTGCCTTACCACTGAGCTCGCCTCTTCACCACAACGGACTGACACAACACCCGCATTACTGCTGAGGCCGCACCAAACCGCTCAGCTATCTCACGGTCCATTTTCCCATCACTCGAGAACAAGATACCAAGGCAGCAACTCATCCCCAACCCTGAACCAACATCTTGTTAAAAACATTCTGTGAGCTCTAATGTGAACAACATAATGCCTGGATCTTAGAAAACACGGATACTGCTACAGTTAGCAGTGCAGTCCTTAAGAACTACCGTCATTTAAGGAACGTCAGGACATTTTTGAGAGGAGTTAAAGCTCAGAGTAAGTTCAGGTTATAGGCTTGAAGGAATGCATTTTGCCAATGAAGGTCCTCACATATACAGTACTGACAAGTAAGTGTGTGTTAGTATGCATGTGTCTTCCTCTTTCCACCAGCTGTGCTCAGTCCTCCCTGACATTGAAAACCTTCACTTGAAACTGTCCGTGTGTGTAGTTTTTGTGTGTGTGCTCTTTACCTGTAGTAGTGGGTTTTATTTTGTGCGTTTCATCCATACTCTGGTGAGAAAAGGAACTCTAATTAGCTCGCTCTCCTCTTTAGACCCCTTTTAGATCCCCTCTCTTCTGCAAGCCAAGCATTCACACACACACACACACACACCTGATTTCATTAATGTTGATTGGCCCAGTAGGACCCCTTTGCTGCCTCGCTCACATTGACAAACACACACTTCATCCCTCCTGCCATAAAAGCATTTTGCACCTACGGTGGTTTACTTAACCACACACACAACCACACATACACACGTCCCCTGCTTCTCTCACCTTCCACACTCTTAATTAACGAGTAAGGAAAAAACTGCTGAATACAACGAAAGACATCGCACTACGATCAGAAAGAGCGAGGGAGAGGAAGAAACGAGAAGCAGGGGAGAGAGAGAGAGGGAGAGGGTTAAAACGAAGAGGGTCGGTTGTTAAAGCCCACCTGACTAATTGGCTGAAAAAAATATAGAAGAGGAAGAAGAGCGAGCAATGGAGGAAGGATGGAAAAACGGAAAGAGGACTAAGATGGGGATTAAAGACGGGAACGAAACACGGATGATCCAATCAAAATCCAGAGAAAAGAGAACCCCTCTCTTTTATACCTTTGCCTGTTCACACTGAACACTGATGTGTGTTTGAAGAGTGAGCCAGCGTTCTATAAGCCAAAGAGGTGTGACTTAGGTGAGATTAAGTTGCGTGTTCAGACAACTTCACTGAGAAACAATCCTCGTGCACAAGGACGTCAGACCAGCAGGGGCAGCGATGGAAAAATAACATCACTGTAGTAACAAGACATTTTCAAGCGGTATTTCTGTGGTTCTGTGTTCTGTAGCCCACGAAAAGCTCCAAGCGGCCCTGTGTTGTCGCAATTTTACAACTTATTGGGTTTTGCCACTTTTCTCAGATGTGTGCTTCGTCAGGCCCCCGAAAAAACTTCTGCTTTATAAATAACCTGTTTGTTCGTGCATTCTGTTGGTAAAAGAGGAAGGACTTGGACACGGTTTACATCGCAGCAATTCTACGAGAAATCCAACCTCATGCACACGGATCGAGAAAAATCCTTGCTGTGGTGTTCATGTCAGGCCAGTAGGTGGCAACATCATTTGTCAAAATAACACTATAGTGTATAGTGGTACGAGGAGTCAAGCGACAGTGTCAACATGTTCCCACAGTTGTAACAAAAGTTCCATCTTGCCAGTTTACACACTAACGGTAGCATTTCAGAAAAAAAACCCACTCTGAGATCCAGTTTTAAAAGTTTGCATTTTCAGACTTCAAATGTAGATAAATAACATATTTTACTCGTGCGTTTAACAACAGATGGATATTGCAGTGATTTTTCATAATGCAATTTATTGTAAAATTCCTGTTTTGACATTACGTGCACAGATAATGGAGAAATACTCAACAGAGAGATGAAAGAGGAAAAAAGGGGGAGATATTGAGAAGAGTGAAATGAGGAGACAGAAAATGATGGAAATGAGATGGGATTTGATGGGAGAAGAAAGAACTGGTCGAGGACAGGAAGGAAAACATATGAAGGGAGTAAGGGGAAAATAAGAAATGCGAAACAGTGACTTTATAAGAAAAGAAGAATAAACAGCAATGAGGTAAAAGACAGGAGAAAGAAAGAAGAAGGAACGGGGGGCAGAGATGAAGAGAGGGATGGAGAGGAATAAGGAGAGGGAATGAAAGACACGAGAAGAAAACAGGAAGGAAAAGTAAAGTCATTTGAATGTGGGGGAACGAGAAAGGACACTTGGAGGTAAAAAAGAAAGTGATGAGATGAAAGAGAGAGAGAGAGAAGAAAAAGGGAAAGTGAGAGGAAAACTGAAGAATGGGGGAAAAGAAGGGATGAGGAGAGGGAAAAAACAGTGACCTGAGAATGAGCTACTGTAAAAAAGAAAAGAGGGCGCAAAAGAGGAAGAGGAAGGAAAAAAAGAAGAGGGGAGTGGGTAAGGAGGGCTAAAGAGAGTGGGGAAAAAGAATGAAATGAATAGATTTAAAAGGAAAAGGATGTAGGTAGAATGAAGAACAGGTGGAGGCGATGGAGAAACACTGAGCGAGAGAGAAATAGAAAAATAAGAAGATTAACAGGGGAGAAGAAAGTGGAAAATGATTCAATAAGAAGAGCTGGATGAGAGGAGAATGAAGGAAAAGTAAGAAGAGCTAAACAAGGTGGCGAAAGGAGAAACAAATACGGAGAAAAGAATTAAGGGGACGAGTACGGGATAAAAGGAGGACAGTAAAGAGAGAGGGGGGAGGAGCATTCCTGGACAGGAAGTTGAAAAATGCGGCCTTGTTGCTGGACCTGGTGACATTTCCACCTCCCAGCTGATCGACTCTTAACAAGACGGGTTAGCGTCATTTTGAAAGCAGGACACACACTCACACACACACACATGCAGGTGGAGCCGGCGGTGTTCGTTACGGTGACAACACGCCGACACGTCAGAATTGTGACAAATAAAAAGGTAAAGAAGGAGAGGAAACAAGGAAAGATGAGTAGAGAAAAAAAACAACAACTAAATAAATTAAACCGAATCCACCTTTATCCTACAATAGAACAAAACCTATGCTGTCGTCCCGGACAGCCAGGGTACATCCCCGAAAAGTCTCCGATCCCCTGCGTTGTACAAGCAGCCCCCCTGATTGAAATTAAATGTGACGTTATATCCACAGTATTTCAAAAACAAATCCGATTTTTCCTCACACTAAGTTCCATCTATTAAAAAATCTGAAAATGATCCATGAAATTGCTTTTGAGGTATGTCTGGAAAAAAGTGTTTTTCCTTTAAAAAAAAAAGAAGAAGAATGTCCATTTGATGAATAAAATATGACATTTAAAAGATAGATCTCCTCGAGTGGATCCGAATGCACCGAGTTTGGACTAAATCTGAACAACGATTGAGAAATTATTGGCGAAAACATTTGACGATAAAGCTCCCCCTAGCGTTGGAAATATACAATTAAACTTTCCCAAAATCAAACCTCTTCTTCCTCGCACTTAGCTCTATAAAATTTGATAATGATCCTAGAAAACAGTTTTGAGATTGACCTTCGTAGAGAGTTTGTCTACTGTGAAGAAAAAAAACAGCAAATGTTGGAGCGGCTGCAGATTTGGGGTTTGATTTAGTGAAACTTTTTGTCGTAGTTATTGATTTTCTTTTAAGTGATCTGTAAAGGAAATTAGAAATCGAATCCAGATAAAGGAGATTGTTTTTTGAATATAGCAAAATATATAAAATATGAATATTTGGAAAATGTAATAAAATAACAAATGAAAACAAAATACAACAAAACAAATTAGCATTTTAGGAAATCTATAATCAAAAGAATTAACAAAATTATAAAGTTGTCTGATGCTTTAAACAAAACAGGTAAAACTCATTAATATTGTTTAGCCTAATGTTTTATTTTGTTATATAAATATAATTTGGCCGCCGTAGGACCTCCTGATGATCCAGCCAGAGGAACCTAAATATACTCTATTTCATTACGATGACCTGAAATTATACATTTACAGATTTAAATCAAGAGGGATCAATGACGAAGCTTTTTAAGTGGCACGTCTTTTTTTAAATTTTATTTTATTTTTCTAGGCAGCATCCAAAAACTGAGGAAGAAGAGGAAGAAGACGGGACAGGAGAGGACAGGGAAAGGAATTGTTTGGCGTAAAAAATAATGTGAGGGTAAAAAGATAAAGGACAGGAGGGAGGTGAGGAGGAAGAGGAGATGCATGCTGAATAGAGGGATGAAAGAGGAGAACAGGAGGGGTTTTGAGTGGATGCTGGAGTGATAAAAATAGGGAAGGGCAGGAGATGAGAGGGATGAAAAGAAGGGAAGGGAGGGAATATGAAGGAGGAAACGAGGGACAAGCAAAAGATGAATCAGAAATTTTAAGAGTTTTTTTTATTATTATTCTAACACCTCAAACCTGTTTCATATCTGATAGAGGACAAAATGAGAGGCTGAGATGACGAAGGGCAAGAAAAAGAGAAGAGCGGGATGAGAAAAAGGACAACGAGGAGGGCAAGCTGGTTTATGGTTGCTGTTATGCAGAAATGTAAACACTTTGCAACGTTCGCAGAAAACAATGGCACCGTAGGGAGAGAGGAAGGTGTGTGTTTCTGTTTGATGCGATTGAGTGTGTGTTTCTGTTTGATGCGTTTGAGTGTGTGTGTGTGTGTGTGTGTGTGTGTGTGTGTGTGTTCAGCAACAGCACTACAGGGAGCGGAAGGAGAACGACGGAGGTGAAATGAGAGGGAAAAAGAGAGAGGGAGCGCCGACCCCGGCAAAATTGGAGATATGAGATTTCTATTATAAATGGAAGCTGCATAAAGGGAACAACCTAAAATCCTCCTTCAATAATCAGAGATATAAACTCACACTTCATCATCAGGCGGGGTCATCAGGTGTGTCGGGCCTTTCAGTACCAGGTGACCCAGCTAGGGTTGATCAAGTACCAGTTGAACTAGCCCACCCACCGCCGGTTCTCCTCTCCTGATCAACAACCACCTCGAAGCAACTTCACCTCAAGCTCGGTGACCAACTTTGTGGCGCCTCACCTACTGACCTGTGATGTCTAACAAGTTGTAGACCCTGCAGAGGGACTTTCCTGTGAGCCCCCCGCTACCATCTGTAATTGTGTGAAGTTTGGCAAAGATCAGACCACGGACATTTATACACTGCAAACACAACCGCAGGCCTGCTAGAAAAACGCCAAATATTCATAAGTTATCATGAAATGTCTTGAAATTAGCAAAAAATTCGGCCAATGGGGTAATCCAATTTTGCTTGGCTAGACTTTCTTAAATTGGATTTAGATAAATATCAAGTAACTGAAACACGGTAATGGGCCTTAAGACAAGAAAAAAGGCTCAACTTAAAGCAAGTTTAGCTAAATTATATTCAATGAAAAGTGATTTATTTAC
This sequence comes from Lophius piscatorius, assembly GCA_009660295.1. NCBI lineage: Eukaryota > Metazoa > Chordata > Actinopteri > Lophiiformes > Lophiidae > Lophius > Lophius piscatorius. The sequence continues at coordinate 4,722 of VRLP01003320.1, read as the reverse complement.
TTAGAACGGGTTGATTTTAAAAATATACATACATCCATACATTTAATAAGACAACATTTATTTAAATAGAATGAATTCCCTTTTTCTTAAAATAAGGAGAGACGTGTGTTCCTCTGCTGGGATTGTTTGCATGCCATGATTGTACCTCGTTAGAGGTTAAAACCAGCTCAACATCGGCTCAAAAGTCTTACTAAGAAGAAGTAAGATGTAGATATTGATTGGTAAGATGTATTTTCTTAGATTAGATTTGTGTTTTTTGTTGTGAATATTGCTTGACAAAAATAAGATATATTGCCTCAAACTAAAGGCTTTTTCGCTTTCTTGAAATTCCTTTTTTGCTGTATAACAACATCCTGTTATATAATCTGTTTCATGGCAAATGATTAACAGTTACTGCGTATCTATCTATACCTGTCAACTTGGAAGAACAATCTTGATTTGATAGTTTTCCACCTTTAAGATGTTGAGACTGTGCGGAACAAATTTGGGCTTTATCAGTTGTAATCTGTTGGAGGAGTTTGTACAAGACCTGAGAGTCATCAGAACTTTGTCTAATTTGTACATTTAACTTCTTGCTGGGCTTAAGTGTTGGATCCAAAAGACTTACATATATACTTGTGCATAAAATGTCATATTTATAGTGAAACACACAGCAGGGGGCTTTTTCTTCTTTGAAATCATAGAGGGGATGCTGTGGAACAATTTTGCCAGTACCAATCCTGTAACCCATCCCAGACCAAAAAGTTTACAACATCTGATAAGGATATGTTTTTGGGAATCCCTACATCACTACAGAAATTGTCTGTTTAATGGTGAAAATCATTTTCATCAGCTTTTCTGACCCAATTTGAGACCAAATGTTCAAAAGACTGTTTGAAAGAGCTCAGAATCCAATCACCTGTTCCCCTCCGTCAGGCATACGTTTTCACCGAATTCCATTGAAACCCGTTCAGAACTTATGGAGTTATCATACAGACAAACAAATGGGATTGATCACATGACCTCCTCCATGTGTCATCTTCGACAATTGTATTCTATCAACCATTAATGAAGTAAAAATACATCATGTCAGCTTCCGTCTCTGACTCATTCTTTGTTTACTTACTAATTCCTTTGTTTGTTTCCTTTGTTTTTACCCAGAATCCCGGGCGTTTCTCAAGAATCCCATGATGTTCTAGAACGACCGACCTCCCACCTTTCCCTTCCCATTCCGGCGGAGAAGAACTCCACCAGCGCGCCCCAACAACCTTCTCAGATGGGATGTGATCTTGGCTAAACGCAAACTCTTTGGTGTTCTTTGGAGGTCCGTCCCCTCATCTGGACTCGCCGGGGAGTTATCCCAATACTTCTTACTTTCCCTTTGAGACAAACTTCACTCCACTCATTCCTACTCCTCTCACCAACCCTGCGCAGGGACTTCTCCTTTTAACGCGTTTGTTTCAAGCAACAAGAAGGGAACTAAAGACACTGGAAGCAAACAGACAGGAGCAGCGCTCTCAGATTCAGGACATCGTGAATCGACTCGGTCGCTAACGGTGGAATTCGTTTGATCATGTGATTCAAAAAGACTTTGGTTTCTGATTGATGCCGTCAAGACCAAACATTTATACTAACTTCCCTTCGGGATTTGAGGCAACTTCAGGCCACCTGAGTTTTCGGGCTGCCTCTGATTGGACGGCAATCAGGTGATCAGAGGAGCTCAGGGCCGGAGGAAGAGGGGTTTAGAGTAAAAGGAGTGGAAAAAACATTAGAAAGGGGGGAAAAAAATGGAAGCTATTTCTGTCTTTTAAGCTTAATTCACTTGTTTTTTCCGCACATGGACTGAAAAAGAAATGCATGGGAAAAACTTCTTCTGTTGTCATTTTGCTTATTTTATCCCTCTTACACTCTCTTTGGCTCTTTTTTCTATAAATCCTCTTCCTCGTCTGTTTTTATCCTCATCTCCTCCGGATCTATTCTCCCCTTTACTTTCTCTTCTTCCCTCTCTGAAAATGTTGGATGCAGCTTTTCAATGTATGAATAATTTTCTATCACCCTTATCCTGTGAAATCAGTTTGGCAAGTTTAAACAAAAAAAAAAAAAAAGAAGATCTTTTTTAAAATGAGAACGGAGTGATTTTTAAACGCAATATTATAACCGAAAGGTACGTTGAGTTCTCTCCCTCGTCTTTGGGCATTTTCACCTTTTTCATCACCTTCACCATGAGGTGAGGAGCGTTTGATTTGCCTTTCCTCAAACACTACCATGAATTTCCATAGTAACCATTCCTTCAGGTTGGATTTGGGACCCTTCACCCCCCGCTGTGTAGAAATGAAGCCCACCTCGGTTACATGAAGAATTTTATCCCGCTGATTTTCTGAGCTACTATGAGTGGAGACTGTTGTGTTGCAGTTTTGTTTATTCCACTGTGTGTTTTATTTGTTTATTACTATTTGAAATGTATACAGGGAGGGTTTACGGTCGGGGTGGGACGGGCTGGGGGTATCGGGTTGTTAAAGGGGTATTTCATGTAGATAGAAACAACATTTTTGGTTTATTATTTTTTTTCCTGATAATCTCTGTCTGTCACTGTTCTCTGCATTTGAGCTGACTGCAAATATACAGTATTATAATGACAGCGTCTCGCTGTGTGTTTCTTGTCCTTTCTTGAGTTATTCTGAACGGGGATGCGTTAATTTGTTCGCCATTAAGGGGGCCGGGCCGCCCTAGAAGGCAGATCCAGTCTGCGGGCCGGTGGGGAAGTTGGAATCCTACTGGAAGCTGGCATGAGTCTGAAAGTCTGAAACACCGAGAGTTGAATTCGATCAGCTGCAGAGAAAGATGCAAATAACGCAAAACTCTGCTGATAATGTTGACTGGCTTCAAAAGTTCTCTTTGATCCAGTGGAATCTCTTTCCACTGGTGATTTTAACACTTCTTTGCCTAACATAAATCCAGGAGGAAGTCTCCGGTGGGTTCTGGCCTCTGTCCATCAGGACTGGACAGAGTTTTCTCAGGAACGCTGGAAGAAGCTTCTGTCTGTTTCTGCATCGTGTCAGAAAAGGTTCTCTAGAAAGTGCTGGACATGCGAATGTAGAATAATTAAGTTTTCAGTAAAAGTAGGATTTTGGATGCGATTCAGGACAAACACAAACTGTTTGTTTTGGGTAGAAACCAAATACTGATTGAAGGTTGAATCATTTTGTCTCCATGTAAGAATTGAGCTGATACCATATTTCTGGGATTGTAATACACACGTATGTGAACAATGGTTTTTCAGAATATCTATACACACGCACGCACACACACATACACACACACAGACTGTGGTATCATATTCCATGGACACACACATCAACACAGAAGCCTGGGAGTAAACACACCCGTCGTCTCTGTTCCATTTAGACTGTATATTTACTCTGCATTACCAGGTTAATGAGGTGAGGCCTCTCTCTCCCCCCCTCTCTCCCTCTCCATAATGGATCCCCACCTCGCTCACCCCTCTCTCCCTCTTACTTTTCCCCTTAATTCTCCCGCTGCCGCCCGTCTCACCTCTTGTTTTCCCTCACAATCACTCCTAATGTCACTCCTCTGATCTTTGCTTTCCATTTCTCTATCCTCTGTTTCATCTCCTCCTGCGTCTGCCCCCTCTCCATCTCTCTAACCTTTCCCTCCATCTCTCTCCGTTTACCAAATAGCTGATGTCACTTTTTTCCATTTCCACTACTAATGGAGGCACAAACACAGAGCGATAGATGGAGGGGAAGAGATGAAGAAGGATGGATGGATGGAGAAGAGAGGGAGGGATGAAAAGGTGACAAAGAGAATGAAGGATCCGAGGGACAAGGTTTGGAGGTGGAGAGAAAGACGGTGGAGGAAACGGGTGAAGAGGGAGGTGTTTGAGACGGAGATGAGAGAAATGATGGGAATATAGATGGAGAGGCAGAGGATGATGGGAAATAAGAGAATAAAAAGTGAGGCTCATGTCTGGGCCAAAAGGCGACCCATCATAAAAAGGTTTGTTATTGATTTTTTAAAGGGTAATTCCACCCAAAAACACAACTAATGGTCGATGAAACCAAACTCAGAACATTAAATGCACCATGTTCTACAGTTGTTTTTTGTAAAAGTACACGTATCCAAACTCACTGGCGTTGCATTAATTCAAAGGGTTAAGTGAGAACAACCTTTCATTAGCAGAAAATGTTTCCTTCTTCCAACATTCAGGCAGAATATTATTCTCTGAATAACAAGAACTAAATAAAACCAAGAATGAAATCTTCACAATCCATCGAGTTCACTACTTGTTGTTGTGTGTGGAAGGTTTCTTTCCATATATCTGTCATCACCAGACTCTTTATATCTGTATACACATCCATCCATCCATCCATCCGTCCATGCATCCGTTATCACCAGACTCTTTATATCTGTATACACATCCATCCATCCATCCATCCATCATCACTGGACTCTTTATATCTGTATACACATCCATCCATCCATCATCACTGGACTCTTTATATCTGTATACACATCCATCCATCCATCCATCCGTCCATCATCACTGGACTCTCTATATCTGTATACACATCCATCCATCCATCCGTCATCACTGGACTCTCTATATATGTATACACATCCATCCATCCATCCATCCGTCATCACCGGACTCTTTATATCTGTATACACATCCATCCATCCATCCGTCATCACCGGACTCTTTATATCTGTATACACATCCAT